>JAWQFJ010001237.1:55000-57571 GCA_034096865.1 Theodoxus fluviatilis
ACTGTGCTTTAAAAAAAGTCTTTAGGCTGCATTCTCTTAGTCAGCAACCTCTGTAGGTCTTTCAGACAGTGGTGCCTTTTGCCAGGGGTGAAGCCATAGGACACCACACTGCATAACTGGAATGATTTCAGAATGTGAGGTAACAAGGTTGAATGGGAGGTTCACTTTTCATGAGCGGCCAGTGCAAGGGACAGACTACACAGCCAGACACAACGAGGCAGAGGTGCATGTCCATTGGGATGAAGTCCTTCTAAACTGCCAGCCTCCTGCTGAAGCTTTGCCTCAGCCTGTGCCAGAAACCTTCATGGAGTTGGACGTTGGGCGTGGCTATTCAGTCACGCTAGAGCCCACACTCCTTCAAGTCCTGGCGTTGCCCCTCCAACTTCAATGCCCAAACCCCCACTTGGAGCCGCCCTTCCCAACAATCAATGGAGGAAAACCCCCTCTGGCCAAACCCTCCTCAGGGTTCTCTTCTCCTGGAATACCACAGAGCTTGGCAGGGTGCCACCAGGGGCATTGCTGCAGTGATCAATCATTGATCTTGCCCTGATCTTTTCCTCTCTGGCAAGTGGAAAAGCCACTGCCCCTATTGCAGCCAATGCCTCTCCCCCACTCCCTCCCCAAACCCCCACCTTCCATCACTTTCCCTTCTGCATCTTGCCTGAGCAGACTGTTTGCTTCCTTCTATCAGTGGCTGCATATCTTGTCTGTCTGCCTATTCCCCATGAGGGCATGAAATCAGTGATTCACAGTCTTCAAGATAGATGACTTGGAAAATTTCTCTCTCTCTCTCTCTCTCTCTCTCTCTCTCTCTCTCTCTCTCTCTCTCTCTCTCTTTCTCTGTGGCTGCCTCTCTTCTCTCTTTCTTTCTTTCTTTCTTTCTTTCTTTCTTTCTTTCTTTCTTTCTTTCTTTCTTTCTTTCTTCCTTTCTTTCTTTCTTTCTCTTTCTTTCTCTCTCTCTCTCTCTCTCTCTCTCTCTCTCTCTCTCTCTCTCTCTCTCTCTCTCTCTCTCTCTCTCTCTCTCTCTCAGTTATAAACCCCTCTAAAACCAAAGAAGTAGGGAGACTCTTGTCCAACCAAGTGCATGATCCTAACTACAAGACAAAAACGTCATCAACAACCCTTAACCATCAATCTTATGCTAGAAAATGAAATCATTGAGCAAGTCTCAGAACACAGAGTGCTAGGCATAATTGTTGATGAACAACTAACTTGGGAACAACATGTCAATTCCTTATGCAAAACTATTGCTAAGAATATTTTCTTGCTCTCTAAACTGAGGCATTTTGTCAACACCGATGCATGCGCAACGTTTTTTCACACACACATAAATTCCCATATTAATTTTGCATCTGTTGTATGGGATGGCTCCATGGCAGTGCACTTGAACAAGATAAAATCACTGTACAGACGAGCTGCTAAGCTTATTATTTCTGACTCAACATTGTCTACGGATGAAAAGATCAGAAATCTTGGCTTACTACCCTTCCAAAAACACCTCGTCCTCAATAAATGCATCCTTATGCACAAAATTGCTCATTCACGAGCACCAAAGTATCTTACTGATCTCTTCATTCGTCCCCAAACAAGCCATTCACTATCTAGCAACACTTTCATTCTACCACAACCTAGAGTAGACATTTTAAAAGGCAGTATTACATATTCAGGTGTTATGATATGGAATACACTCCCATTGCACCTAAGGAACAATACTACCATGAAGTCTTTTAAAGCATCCATACATGATTATATATTCAGATGATCTCACTGCAGTCACCTGTACACACCATACCACCCCCAGACAGATTCCTTACTCGATGTGTAAGAGAAATCTAGGAAAATCATGACGTGCTCTTATTCTAACCAGCTCTAATGATATAGCCTACAAAGGCGGAGAGGCTGTAAAACTCCATCCATCCACCCCCCCCCTCCCCCCCCCCCCCCACACGCACACCCCTCCCCCCACCCACCCCTCCTTGTGTCTGTGCATCTGCATCCCTTGGTCAAGGTTCGTCCTTCCGTCCATTCTATCTGTCCATCTGTCAATGTGCCTGTCTGCCTGCCCATCTGTCTGTCCGTCTGTCTGCCTGCCTGCCTGCCTGCCTGTCTGTCCGTCCGTCCATCAGTCATTCAGGCAGTGTGTGTGTGTGTGTGTGTGTGTGTGTGTGTGTGTGTGTGTGTGTGTGTGTGTGTGTGAGTCTGCGTGTCTGTCTGTGTGTCTTTCTGTGTATCTGTCTGTCTGTCAGAAGCAAAAAAATGTACACGCCATCATGCCAATCAGGCGGTTATTCTGTACATTTATCTAGAGCCAGAGAGGGGGACAGATAGCTGTATGACGACAAAAACAAAAAGACACAATCGTCCGAGCTCGGCATTTACATGTACACGCACAGTGCAGCCTACGTGTACCAGCACAGTGCAGCCTACATGTACACGCACAGTGCAGCCTACATGTACACGCACAGTGCAGCCTACGTGTACAGGCACAGTGCAGCCTACGTATACAGTCACAGTGCAGCCTACGTGTACACACACAGTGCAGCCTACATGTGAACGCACAGTGCAACCTAC
>JAWQFJ010001238.1:0-17623 GCA_034096865.1 Theodoxus fluviatilis
ACCAGTCAAGGGTGGACAAAGGTGCTACAGGGACTTCAGAGTTAACCCAAGATGGGCAGCTCAGAGAAGGGCAGAACACGGATACCAGTCAAGGGTGGACAAATGTGCTACAGGGACTTCAGAATTAACCCAAGATGGGCAGCTCTGAGAAGGGCAGAACATGGATACCAGTCAAGAGTGGACAAAGGTGCTACAGGGACTTCAGAGTTAACCCAAGATGGGCAGAGAAGGGCAGAACACGGATACCAGTCAAGGGTGGAGAAAGGTGCTACAGGGACTTCAGAGTTAACCCAAGATGGGCAGAGAAGGGCAGAACACGGATACCAGTCAAGGGTGGACAAAGGTGCTACAGGGACTTCAGAGTTAACCCAAGATGGGCAGAGAAGGGCAGAACACGGATACCAGTCAAGGGTGGACAAAGGTGCTACAGGGACTTCAGAGTTAACCCAAGATGGGCAGCTCAGAGAAGGGCAGAACACGGATACCAGTCAAGGGGGGAGAAAGATGCTACAGGGACTTCAGAGTTAACCCAAGATGGGCAGAGAAGGGCAGAACACGGATACCAGTCAAGGGTGGGGAAAGGTGCTACAGGGACTTCAGAGTTAACCCAAGATGGGCAGCTCAGAGAAGGGCAGAACACGGATACCAGTCAAGGGTGGAGAAAGGTGCTACAGGGACTTCAGAGTTAACCCAAGATGGGCAGCTCAGAGAAGGGCAGAACACGGATACCAGTCAAGGGTGGACAAAGGTGCTACAGGGACTTCAGAGTTAACCCAAGATGGGCAGAGAAGGGCAGAACACGGATACCAGTCAAGGGTGGACAAAGGTGCTACAGGGACTTCAGAGTTAACCCAAGATGGGCAGCTCAGAGAAGGGCAGAACACGGATACAAGTCAAGGGTGGACAAAGGTGCTACAGGGACTTCAGAGTTAACCCAAGATGGGCAGCTCAGAGAAGGGCAGAACACGGATACCAGTCAAGGGTGGAGAAAGGTGCTACAGGGACTTCAGAGTTAACCCAAGATGGGCAGAGAAGGGCAGAACACGGATACCAGTCAAGGGTGGAGAAAGGTGCTACAGGGACTTCAGAGTTAACCCAAGATGGGCAGCTCAGAGAAGGGCAGAACACGGATACCAGTCAAGGGTGGAGAAAGGTGCTACAGGGACTTCAGAGTTAACCCAAGATGGGCAGAGAAGGGCAGAACACGGATACCAGTCAAGGGTGGACAAAGGTGCTACAGGGACTTCAGAGTTAACCCAAGATGGGCAGCTCAGAGAAGGGCAGAACACGGATACCAGTCAAGGGTGGGGAAAGGTGCTACAGGGACTTCAGAGTTAACCCAAGATGGGCAGCTCAGAGAAGGGCAGAACACGGATACCAGTCAAGGGTGGACAAAGGTGCTACAGGGACTTCAGAGTTAACCCAAGATGGGCAGAGAAGGGCAGAACACGGATACCAGTCAAGGGTGGACAAAGGTGCTACAGGGACTTCAGAGTTAACCCAAGATGGGCAGCTCAGAGAAGGGCAGAACACGGATACCAGTCAAGGGTGGACAAAGGTGCTACAGGGACTTCAGAGTTAACCCAAGATGGGCAGCTCAGAGAAGGGCAGAACACGGATACCAGTCAAGGGTGGAGAAAGGTGCTACAGGGACTTCAGAGTTAACCCAAGATGGGCAGAGAAGGGCAGAACACGGATACCAGTCAAGGGTGGACAAAGGTGCTACAGGGACTTCAGAGTTAACCCAAGATGGACAGAGAAGGGCGGAACAGGAATACCAGTCAAGGTTGGAGAAAGGTGCTACAGGGACTTCAGAATTAACCCAAGATGGGCAGCTCAGAGAAGGACAGAACATGGATACCAGTCAAGGGCGGAGAAAGTTGCTACAGGGACTTCAGAGTTAACCCAAGATGGGCAGAGAAGGGCAGAACACGGATACCAGTCAAGGGTGGACAAAGGTGCTACAGGGACTTCAGAGTTAACCCAAGATGGGCAGCTCAGAGAAGGGCAGAACACGGATACAAGTCAAGGGTGGAGAAAGGTGCTACAGGGACTTCAGAGTTAACCCAAGATGGGCAGAGAAGGGCAGAACATGGATACCAGTCAAGGGTGGAGAAAGATGCTACAGGGACTTCAGAGTTAACCCAAGATGGGCAGAGAAGGGCAGAACACGGATACCAGTCAAGGGTGGACAAAGGTGCTACAGGGACTTCAGAGTTAACCCAAGATGGGCAGCTCAGAGAAGGGCAGAACACGGATACAAGTCAAGGGTGGAGAAAGATGCTACAGGGACTTCAGAGTTAACCCAAGATGGGCAGAGAAGGGCAGAACACGGATACCAGTCAAGGGTGGAGAAAGATGCTACAGGGACTTCAGAGTTAACCCAAGATAGGCAGAGAAGGGCAGAACACGGATACCAGTCAAGGGTGGACAAAGGTGCTACAGGGACTTCAGAGTTAACCCAAGATGGGCAGCTCAGAGAAGGGCAGAACACGGATACAAGTCAAGGGTGGACAAAGGTGCTACAGGGACTTCAGAGTTAACCCAAGATGGGCAGAGAAGGGCAGAACATGGATACCAGTCAAGGGTGGAGAAAGATGCTACAGGGACTTCAGAGTTAACCCAAGATGGGCAGAGAAGGGCAGAACACGGATACCAGTCAAGGGTGGACAAAGGTGCTACAGGGACTTCAGAGTTAACCCAAGATGGGCAGCTCAGAGAAGGGCAGAACATGGATACCAGTCAAGGTTGGAGAAAAGCGCTACAGGGACTAAGGGGTTAACCCAAGATGGGCAGAGAAGGACGGAACAGGAATACCAGTCAAGGTTGGAGAAAAGCGCTACAGGGACTAAGGGGTTAACCCAAGATGGGCAGAGAAGGGCAGAACAGGAATACCAGTCAAGGGTGGACAAAGGTGCTACAGGGACTTCAGAGTTAACCCAAGATGGGCAGCTCAGAGAAGGGCAGAACACGGATACCAGTCAAGGGTGGACAAAGGTGCTACAGGGACTTCAGAATTAACCCAAGATGGGCAGCTCTGAGAAGGGCAGAACATGGATACCAGTCAAGAGTGGACAAAGGTGCTACAGGGACTTCAGAGTTAACCCAAGATGGGCAGAGAAGGGCAGAACACGGATACCAGTCAAGGGTGGACAAAGGTGCTACAGGGACTTCAGAGTTAACCCAAGATGGGCAGAGAAGGGCAGAACACGGATACCAGTCAAGGGGGGAGAAAGGTGCTACAGGGACTTCAGAGTTAACCCAAGATGGGCAGAGAAGGGCAGAACATGGATACCAGTCAAGGGTGGACAAAGGTGCTACAGGGACTTCAGAGTTAACCCAAGATGGGCAGCTCAGAGAAGGGCAGAACACGGATACCAGTCAAGGGGGGAGAAAGATGCTACAGGGACTTCAGAGTTAACCCAAGATGGGCAGAGAAGGGCAGAACACAGATACCAGTCAAGGGTGGGGAAAGGTGCTACAGGGACTTCAGAGTTAACCCAAGATGGGCAGCTCAGAGAAGGGCAGAACACGGATACCAGTCAAGGGTGGACAAAGGTGCTACAGGGACTTCAGAGTTAACCCAAGATGGGCAGCTCAGAGAAGGGCAGAACATGGATACCAGTCAAGGGTGGACAAAGGTGCTACAGGGACTTCAGAGTTAACCCAAGATGGGCAGAGAAGGGCAGAACATGCATACCAGTCAAGGGTGGACAAAGGTGCTACAGGGACTTCAGAGTTAACCCAAGATGGGCAGCTCAGAGAAGGGCAGAACATGGATACCAGTCAAGGGTGGACAAAGGTGCTACAGGGACTTCAGAGTTAACCCAAGATGGGCAGCTCAGAGAAGGGCAGAACACGGATACCAGTCAAGGGGGAGAAAGATGCTACAGGGACTTCAGAGTTACCCCAAGATGGGCAGAGAAGGGCGGAACAGGGATACCAGTCAAGGGTGGGGGAAAGTCGCTACAGGGACTTAAGAGTTAACCCAAGATGGGCAGAGAAGGGCAGAACACGGATACCAGTCAAGGGTGGACAAAGGTGCTACAGGGACTTCAGAGTTAACCCAAGATGGGCAGCTCAGAGAAGGGCAGAACACGGATACCAGTCAAGGGTGGGGAAAGGTGCTACAGGGACTTCAGAGTTAACCCAAGATGGGCAGCTCAGAGAGGGCAGAACAGGAATACCAGTCAAGGGTGGGAAAGTCGCTACAGGGACTTCAGAGTTAACCCAAGATGGGCAGCTCAGAGAAAGGCAGAACACGGATACCAGTCAAGGGGGGAGAAAGATGCTACAGGGACTTCAGAGTTAACCCAAGATGGGCAGAGAAGGGCAGAACACGGATACCAGTCAAGGGTGGGGAAAGGTGCTACAGGGACTTCAGAGTTAACCCAAGATGGGCAGAGAAGGGCAGAACACGGATACCAGTCAAGGGTGGACAAAGATGCTACAGGGACTTCAGAGTTAACCCAAGATGGGCAGCTCAGAGAAGGGCAGAACACGGATACCAGTCAAGGGTGGGGAAAGGTGCTACAGGGACTTCAGAGTTAACCCAAGATGGGCAGCTCAGAGAAGGGCAGAACACGGATACCAGTCAAGGGTGGGGAAAGGTGCTACAGGGACTTCAGAGTTAACCCAAGATGGGCAGCTCAGAGAAGGGCAGAACACGGATACCAGTCAAGGGTGGACAAAGGTGCTACAGGGACTTCAGAGTTAACCCAAGATGGGCAGAGAAGGGCAGAACACGGATACCAGTCAAGGGTGGACAAAGGTGCTACAGGGACTTCAGAGTTAACCCAAGATGGGCAGCTCAGAGAAGGGCAGAACACGGATACAAGTCAAGGGTGGACAAAGGTGCTACAGGGACTTCAGAGTTAACCCAAGATGGGCAGCTCAGAGAAGGGCAGAACACGGATACCAGTCAAGGGTGGAGAAAGGTGCTACAGGGACTTCAGAGTTAACCCAAGATGGGCAGAGAAGGGCAGAACACGGATACCAGTCAAGGGTGGAGAAAGGTGCTACAGGGACTTCAGAGTTAACCCAAGATGGGCAGCTCAGAGAAGGGCAGAACACGGATACCAGTCAAGGGTGGAGAAAGGTGCTACAGGGACTTCAGAGTTAACCCAAGATGGGCAGAGAAGGGCAGAACACGGATACCAGTCAAGGGTGGAGAAAGGTGCTACAGGGACTTCAGAGTTAACCCAAGATGGGCAGCTCAGAGAAGGGCAGAACATGGATACCAGTCAAGGGTGGGGAAAGGTGCTACAGGGACTTCAGAGTTAACCCAAGATGGGCAGCTCAGAGAAGGGCAGAACACGGATACCAGTCAAGGGTGGACAAAGGTGCTACAGGGACTTCAGAGTTAACCCAAGATGGGCAGAGAAGGGCAGAACACGGATACCAGTCAAGGGTGGACAAAGGTGCTACAGGGACTTCAGAGTTAACCCAAGATGGGCAGCTCAGAGAAGGGCAGAACACGGATACAAGTCAAGGGTGGACAAAGGTGCTACAGGGACTTCAGAGTTAACCCAAGATGGGCAGCTCAGAGAAGGGCAGAACACGGATACCAGTCAAGGGTGGAGAAAGGTGCTACAGGGACTTCAGAGTTAACCCAAGATGGGCAGAGAAGGGCAGAACACGGATACCAGTCAAGGGTGGACAAAGGTGCTACAGGGACTTCAGAGTTAACCCAAGATGGGCAGAGAAGGGCAGAACACGGATACCAGTCAAGGGTGGACAAAGGTGCTACAGGGACTTCAGAATTAACCCAAGATGGGCAGCTCAGAGAAGGACAGAACATGGATACCAGTCAAGGGTGGAGAAAGGTGCTACAGGGACTTCAGAGTTAACCCAAGATGGGCAGAGAAGGGCAGAACACGGATACCAGTCAAGGGTGGACAAAGGTGCTACAGGGACTTCAGAGTTAACCCAAGATGGGCAGCTCAGAGAAGGGCAGAACACGGATACAAGTCAAGGGTGGACAAAGGTGCTACAGGGACTTCAGAGTTAACCCAAGATGGGCAGAGAAGGGCAGAACATGGATACCAGTCAAGGGTGGAGAAAGATGCTACAGGGACTTCAGAGTTAACCCAAGATGGGCAGAGAAGGGCAGAACACGGATACCAGTCAAGGGTGGACAAAGGTGCTACAGGGACTTCAGAGTTAACCCAAGATGGGCAGCTCAGAGAAGGGCAGAACACGGATACCAGTCAAGGGTGGAGAAAGATGCTACAGGGACTTCAGAGTTAACCCAAGATGGGCAGAGAAGGGCAGAACACGGATACCAGTCAAGGGTGGAGAAAGGTGCTACAGGGACTTCAGAGTTAACCCAAGATGGGCAGAGAAGGGCAGAACACGGATACCAGTCAAGGGTGGACAAAGGTGCTACAGGGACTTCAGAGTTAACCCAAGATGGGCAGCTCAGAGAAGGGCAGAACACGGATACCAGTCAAGGGTGGACAAAGGTGCTACAGGGACTTCAGAGTTAACCCAAGATGGGCAGAGAAGGGCAGAACACGGATACCAGTCAAGGGTGGAGAAAGGTGCTACAGGGACTTCAGAGTTAACCCAAGATGGGCAGAGAAGGGCAGAACACGGATACCAGTCAAGGGTGGACAAAGGTGCTACAGGGACTTCAGAGTTAACCCAAGATGGGCAGCTCAGAGAAGGGCAGAACACGGATACCAGTCAAGGGTGGAGAAAGGTGCTACAGGGACTTCAGAGTTAACCCAAGATGGGCAGAGAAGGGCAGAACACGGATACCAGTCAAGGGTGGAGAAAGGTGCTACAGGGACTTCAGAGTTAACCCAAGATGGGCAGAGAAGGGCAGAACACGGATACCAGTCAAGGGTGGACAAAGGTGCTACAGGGACTTCAGAGTTAACCCAAGATGGGCAGCTCAGAGAAGGGCAGAACACGGATACCAGTCAAGGGTGGACAAAGGTGCTACAGGGACTTCAGAATTAACCCAAGATGGGCAGCTCTGAGAAGGGCAGAACATGGATACCAGTCAAGAGTGGACAAAGGTGCTACAGGGACTTCAGAGTTAACCCAAGATGGGCAGAGAAGGGCAGAACACGGATACCAGTCAAGGGTGGACAAAGGTGCTACAGGGACTTCAGAGTTAACCCAAGATGGGCAGAGAAGGGCAGAACACGGATACCAGTCAAGGGGGGAGAAAGATGCTACAGGGACTTCAGAGTTAACCCAAGATGGGCAGCTCAGAGAAGGGCAGAACATGGATACCAGTCAAGGGTGGACAAAGGTGCTACAGGGACTTCAGAGTTAACCCAAGATGGGCAGCTCAGAGAAGGGCAGAACACGGATACCAGTCAAGGGGGGAGAAAGATGCTACAGGGACTTCAGAGTTAACCCAAGATGGGCAGAGAAGGGCAGAACACAGATACCAGTCAAGGGTGGGGAAAGGTGCTACAGGGACTTCAGAGTTAACCCAAGATGGGCAGCTCAGAGAAGGGCAGAACACGGATACCAGTCAAGGGTGGACAAAGGTGCTACAGGGACTTCAGAGTTAATTTTTGTCTCTCGTTCAAAATGTATGAAAGGCAGCTGAGGTTTTAAGCTGTCAATTTCACCTTGGCTCGTTGAGTTAGTCCTTCTTTTCCACACCTATACTTATCAGGAGGTGTATCGTGTAACTGAAATCTCTGGTCAGTTCATTCATACAATCATGGTCACCTTTTCATCTGAAGACTGTAGTTGTTTGAACAATCAGTGCACCACATTCTTCAGTGCCTTGTGACAGATTGGTTTGTCAATGCACTCTGTATGAAAAATTCACCCAAAAGGTACAAATTTTTCTCTCAGAAAAATATTCAAGCTGGTTACATAAACTTTTTTGAACATTCTGCTGGCTATATTTTCCCCCTGTTGTTAGCATTCTGTAGCCTAAAAACCTTTGGCAAACAGACACCACACAGTGTCCTATGTTCCTCTTTTATTTATTCACCCCGACACTTTTGTTTTAACTGTTAAATAACTTTGTGCAGCTACATAAGTTATTAGTTAAACATTCTTTTTTTTTGTTTATTTACCTACTCATGTTCTTTTATCTCTGTACACAAATTTGTTGTATGAAAAGTGCTATTAGCTTCTAGATGTGTTTTAACAGTGCTGTAGAAATGAAAGCATCGTCATCATCATCATAGATTTGTGTGTGTGTGTTGTTGTTTTCTTGCCAGCAACTTTCATGTAATAACAACAGTGTGGATATGAGCCCAGATTTTCACATCATCATAGTTTAGGCCAGAGGCCATTTCTGGTGTGATCTTACTTTTTAGATGAATGAAACATGATGAACTTCTCATGACTCCTGCCTAAGTGTTCCAAATTAAGATGAAAAAACACAGCTCCAATACACAATATAATGACTATTCTCCACACTACATGAACTTGTGGTCTTCAAGTAATTCTGTATTGATACCTTCAGTTTCTGCCGATGCCAGACAATCAGTTTTGGCAGTTTGGTCACTACCTCCCTCACTTGTGGCCCTGTAAAAACATGAATGAACACAGTTAGTGGACCTCTGTATTACCAACACAGAGGAGTTTACTCTTTGAAATATGCACAGTGTCAAAGACTCAAAGACTATCAAATAATTACTCTGGGGTGTCATAAAAAAACAATGAAGAATGGAAGAGAGAGAGAGAGAGAGAGAGAGAGAGAGAGAGAGAGAGAGAGAGAGACAGAGAGAGAGAGAGAGAGAGAGAGAGAGAGAGAGAGAGAGAGAGGAGAGAGAGAGAGAGAGAGAGAGAGAGAGAGAGAGAGAGAGAGAGAGAGAGAGAGAGAGAGAGAGAGAGAGAGAGAGAGAGACAGAGAGACAGAGAGACAGAGAGACAGACACACACACACACACACACACACACACACACACACACACACACACATTGTATACACACTGACATTAGATAGACACACAGACAAATAAACAGACACACAGAGACAGACTGACTGACATACACACTGACAGACACATAGACACACAGACTGACAGACACACACACACACACACACACACACACACACACACACACACACACACACACACACACACACACACACACACACACACACACACACACACACAGAGACAGACACACACACACACACACACACACACACACACACACACACACACACACACTCACTCACTCACTCACACACACACACACACACACACACACACACACACACACACACACACACACACACACACACACACACACACACTCACGCACACAAATGCAGACAGACACAGACTGAAAGACAGAAAGGTAAAGTCCAGAGAGGCTGAGAGAGAGATACAGAGACAGATTGAGAGAGAAAGGAGAACAATATAAGTTTAGCTTCTGCTCCATCACAGAAAGTGTTATTATTTATATTCATTACTAATATGATCATGAGGTTGTCAAGCACCTTATATGTAATATATGATACAATGCTACGTACTAATACCATCTTGGGGATTCTAAACCTGATAACAAGTCATGCTACTGTTCCTACTATGTATTCTCATTGAGAATCATTCTACAGCTGCCGATATACATGTACTAGGCATTCTTACACTGGGTCTATCACTATTTCACTTCACATTCATGGTATAAAAACTTTACTTACAGGTCTCCCTCACTTATCTTGAGCAGAGGCAACAAAGGTCCATGAAATTAATTAACCCTACAACTTCTAGTAGAAGTTTAGTAGGGCCGAAATTTTTGAAAACCTTCCATAACTGGGCCACACTAGTGGACTCCTCCAAGAAGAGGGGTGTGAGAAAGACAGCCATGCTGGCAGGAAACACAAGTGGACTCCTCCAAGAAGAGGGGTGTGAGAAAGACAGCCATGCTGGCAGGAAACACAAACTGGCGGGACACAGCAATCTGATTGGCTGCATTTTTATGAGGGTTATTTTTAAATCGTCAGAATGATGATTTTTGGCATTCTATGTATGAATCACTGTGAATTCACTGAGAATTAACCAAACAATATTGCTATCCAGTCAGATGCTGTTGCTTGCTAGTTTGTACGGCCCGTCAGCTTGGCCATCTTTTCACACCCGTCCTCAGACGAGTCCACTAGTGTGGCCTGTTTATGGAAGCTTTTCCCTGGAAATTGATTCCCTCTTCCACCCACCTTGTAGTTTGAACTGGGACTGCAGGAAGCCAAGCTTGCTGTCCACTTTCTCAACAGACATCAGCAGCACCAGCGGTGCCCCAGTGACCACCTTGGCAATTGCTTCAGGTGAAAATCTCTTGGCTTCCAGGTAGTTGACCCTGACCTGGAGGTCGTCCAGGTGCTCCCTGAACAGCAGGGGGTTCTTGGTGATGACTTTGCCCAGCTTGTCCCTGCTAATGCCAAGATCATGCAGAAAGAGGATGTAGGGTTTCACCTCTGAGTCAAAGTCACTTTTCAGGAGATACTCAGCTGCTTCTGGAGCCTTCTCCACCTGGGACAGGTCCACCCCTAAGATGACCAAGTTGGCGAGCGTCACAGACTTGGACACGTATGGAGTCAGGCTGGATGACACCTCAGGTAGAGAGGATGCTGGTTTCTGGACCACTAATAAATCTTCAAAGTCTGATGGTTCCACTAGAGAAGAGTCTGGCATGTCAGGTTTCTCAGAACTCCAGGCATCCGTTGTCAGGGCAACAGACAATGGAGAATGAGAGACAGGTCCAGCGTTGCAGTCTGTTTTTTCAAAGCTGTCTCCATCACCGGCCAGAAAAGAAGATGCAGAGAGAGAAGTAGAACCACCATCCAAATCTCTTTTCTCAGGACCTGGTGTTTCTGCAGTCAGCGCGGCACCAGACACTGAAGGAGAAGGCGCTGCAGTGTGAGGGGATCCAGAGCTAGCATCAATGGTGAGACCATCCTTGGCATTTGCTGTGCCCAATGTCACCTTGGAAGGTTGCAAAATGTGGTCTTCGGGAAGAGGAGGAGGAACCATCTCATCAAGTTTCCTTTGCCTTGGATTCAATGAGGCAATGCTGTAAGTGGAAAAAAGTAAAACCACTGATATTACACACAACAGAAAGCCTACGTGCCTTAAACTAATCATATGATAGAAGTGACTAATTAGCATTTCAGTCCTACTAAATGAATTCATCTTTGATACAAGAATGTTGAAATATTTTCTCACTTTGTCAGCTCTTGCATGCATGCATGCATGCACACACACACACACACACACACACACACACACACACACACTGAATTTACATGCCTACAAACAGACATGTGTGCATGCATACGGGCACATGCACACACGCACGGGGGCGCACACACACTCAGTCACACACACACACACACACACACACACAAGTGCAGGTGGTGATCAGTACACAACCCAAGCTTGGCCAAAGTCCTTGTTGCTACCAGTGTAAATTAGTATTGACACTCATCCGTTTGACAGTAAACACAATGAAAAAAATCAACAATATATACATACTAACCTTGTGTGAAAAAAGGAGACCCATGAGCTTTGGAGTGGAACTGAACTCAGTCTTGACTGCGCTCGCCATCTCAGCGATGTCACTGTTGTGAATGCGTCCGCTGTGCGGGCAGTAGCAAGCTGCGCTTCGCCGCTGCGGTTACTGAATGCAGCTCTGTGTTCCAAGGACGATATCGTCGAAAATGAAGCATCATGCAGACTGACGGCTGCTGTCAGATCATTTCTCCCAATTCTAACATTATGCTTGCCACAACGTAGGCAACGCACGTGCATGGACAGTACTCGATACATCGCAGTTCGAGGTGATTTAGGACGTATACCACGAGGTCTGTCACTTTTGGAGTTTCCTACTGTGAAGAGCGCTTATAAAGGGAATTAATTATTCCTCCGCGTTGCGTTCCGTCTTGTGATCTGGCTACCTAAATGAATGAAAGTAAATTGAGTATCATAATCTTGTGTAAAACTAACGAACATGGATATTTTAAAACGTTTCTAAGATAACGATATTTGTCATTTTTCCGAATGAACAAAGCGTATAATGATAATCGATAGCTATCAGCATTTGCTAGAAACGCAGCATGGGCAGGGAGCCTGTCACTTTCAAGAACAGATCGATCGACGAGAGCGTCGCCGACTGCCTTCATCTTTGCGTTCATTACGTTGCTGCATCTGTTAATTGCAATAATCCATCCTACATGTACACTACAGTTACTTTAATGGAACAAACGGAATAGCGGGTGGCGCCTGAGTTCAGTCACTCGTTGGAGGATGAGTCAACATTCCGAGAAATGTTACCTCCCCGTAAAATCAGCGGGTAGCAAAGATCGTGTATAAACTATAGACGATCTTCGGGGGTAGTTTCAAACAGCGCCATATTGCAGGTTTTCGCGATGGGCAGCTAAATAGTGTCCATCACGAGTGCATGTCCCTGAAATGCGAAGCAGGGTGCCTGGGTTCTGTGATGATAAATTAAGCGCCAGACTTCATCTGCGGTGACAAACACACACTGGCAAAGTTTGCCGGAAAAACGCAAGTTTACCAAATCTAAACGTAACAATGAATTGATTTTATATATCACGTCAATTGTTTCATGCAGGATCATAAGCAAAGATTGGAACTTGGCTCCATCATTCATTCATGCAGGCCTACATAATTAAATTAAGATGTGTCTTTCTTTCACTTGATTTTTCAGCAGGATAGCCTATCTAAAATGTTCTTGTTCGTCCTTCGTTTCCGAAAATGACCACGACTTTAGTCAGGTACAGTGTGTCTGTGACCGTGTGTCCGGAGGTGGCTGACGAGGCCTATTCGGACCCTGAAGGCTCGTCCACACGTGGGACACAGTAGGGTGGGTGCAGCAGTAGTAGCGGATGTGGCTTGAGCTACTTATAGATACTCACTCATTCACTCACTTATTATTAGTCAGTCTCTCTGCGCCGTTTGGTGCTTGAGGCGGAGGCAAGGGACCTCCATCTGGCTCTGTCTGCTGCTGCTCTGGGGGCATTCTGAACACAGAGACATACTATATTCACTATAGTCTCAGCCACGCTGAATGCTCTGGGGGCTGTCGCGAGTCAGTCCTCTGCTCCTGAGGTCCAGTTTGCCTCCACGTCTCTTTATATCAGACCCAGGACACTATCTGATCGACTGTGAATTCTTGCTTCATTACGCACAAGGTGTCTTTGGGCGTGTTTGTTTGGCCCCGAATCTCGAGAGAATCGCGAGGGCTAAACGTTGCCCACGTTCCTCGCTCATAAGGACGCACTCGCCGTGAAGGCGGGAGGCTGAGGGAGGTCCTGAGCTCCCTCAATTGGTGTGTTCTATAAAGTGAAAAACTGATGTGATATCTGAATCTTCACTTATTTCGTCTATCGGCAACTTCTTCACCGACTCTGGCTCCAGGACGCAGCAACGTTCTTCCGCCTTGCGAGATGATTGGCCGTTTTTCTAGGGAGAATCACGAGATTTGTGGCCAAACAAACGCGCCCAACGATTACAAAAGTAATGCACTACTTTCTTTCAATCCTCGAATTAATTAAATGCAGATACACATGAACGACACTTCTGTGTGAAAGCACGATTATTACTAGTCCACTACAGCTTTCATTCTACCGAAAGTGATGTTCCCACAAACGTCAAAACGTCACAGAGAGGTCAAATGACAAATCGCGTCAAAACTGCATAAGCTCAGGGCCGGATCAAAGTTTTTTGAGGGGGGGTGCTCAAAATTGTTTTAGGGTCTTCTCATCGAAGTGGCGAAGCCACGAGTGCGTGCCTGCGAAGCAGGCACGCCCCTCTAGGGGGGTCCGGGGGCATGCCCCCCCGGAAAATTTTGATAAAAATGGTGCAAAATCTGTGCAATCTGGTGCATTTTGGCAGTGTTTTGAGAGGTCATTCAAAGGCAAGAAATTTATAGCAAAAGGAAGGCATCTTAATTATAGCAGCACCCCCCCCCCCCTCCCTCCCCAGCTACCTTGGCTGCCAAGTAGAGTGTGCTTATACCAAGTGGAGAGTAGTACAGCATCTGGGCCCACCATCTTTTAGCCCCCCCCCCCCCCCCCCCCCCTCCTTCCCAAGCTTTTTACTAACTATACTGTCTCTGCTACCAAGCAAAGTGTGCCGATATCCGATGAGGTGGGAAGTAGATCAACATATTTGAGCAACCACCCCCCCCCCCCCCCTCCCTCCTTCCCCCAACTCCCGGCTGCCACGGAGGTTTTTTTTTTTTTTTTTGGGGGGGGGGGGGTGCTCGAGCACCCCCAGCACCCCCCCTAGATCCGGCCCTGAAGCTGGTGGTCCTGTTAAATAGTGTCTTTGATCTGACCACGGATCTGTAGATATAGATCCGTGATCTGACGTACATGTTATCAAAACATGAGGGAACACTCCTAATTTCACCCATGTATATTTCGTCCAACTGTGCATGTGCACCAAATTTCAGAACCAGTCGATGGATCAACTTGTAATAAAAAGACAAAACATTTTACACATTCTGCTTTCTGTTTTCACAAACCTTTGCAATATCATCGACAGTTGTAATCAACTTGTTTTATACGATGAAGGCTGACTGTTTGATCTAGACCTGATGCAAGCAAGACCCACATTTTCTCTCGGTAAACTAATGGCCCGATGTTCCTAGCTCTTCGCCTCTTACAAATCGCATAGGGAGACGCGGTGGGTCTATTCTGACCCCCAACCCTCAGGGGGTTCCAAAACACAGGAGATGAAAGTATAGTGAACAAAGCATATCATTATCCTCGGCAGCATTTCCTGGAAACGCTGTTTGGTAGAGGAGCGGACATTTCCCCAAAATACAACCACGCATGATGACTGGGCTACTTTTTGCCAGGCACGGCAAAAGACGGGTGCTTCCTTAACCACCGTCGTTCATTCTCTGGCCTGCATCGACTCACGGCAGACGACTTCGCGCTTCCGCTCACTGTTCGGTGAAAGTGAATGTGAAAGTTGCAGCCACAGAATTAACACCCTCGGCAATGGCGATGGGAGGCAAAGGACTGAAGGTCGTCATGTTTCTTGGGTCGGTGCGGGAAAACAGAATGGTGGAGAGGGTGTCACGGTTCCTAAAAAGGGAGCTGGAAGAAACATCCCATGGAGTGACTGTGTTCGGTACGTGTTTCACGGTGTTCTTTTCTAGACGCAAGCGATTCGTGCGTGCAAGTGAAAGTAAGATAGATCAGTCTACTCGGCATGCATAAGTGCCGCGTTGATCAAGTTGTCTTGCTCGTTTGAACGTTGTTATTGTCTGCCTCTCTCCATGTCCGTCCATCTGTCTGCTTTCTCGTAGGCTATGTCTTCTCCAGTGTCGTGTCTGTGTGACTGTGCTTCTGTCTGCTTTCTCGTAGGCTATGTCTTCTCCCAGCGTCGTGTCTGTGTGACTGTGCTTCTGTCTGCTTTCTCGTCTGTCTCTCTGTCTTCTCCCAGTGTCGTGTCTGTGTGACTGTGCTTCTGTCTGCTTTCTCGTAGGCTATGTCTTCTCCCAATGTCCGTGTCTGTGTGACTGTGCTTCTGTCGGCTTTCTCGTAGGATATGTCTTCTCACAATGTCCGTGTCTGTGTGACTGTGCTTCTGTCTGCTTTCTCGTAGGCTATGTCTTCTCACAATGTCCGTGTCTGTGTGACTGTGCTTCTGTCTGCTTTCTCGTAGGCTATGTCTTCTCCCAGCGTCGTGTCTGTGAGACTGTGCTTCTGTCTGCTTTCTCGTAGGCTATGTCTTCTCCAGTGTCGTGTCTGTGAGACTGTGCTTTTGTCTGCTTTCTCGTAGGCTATGTCTTCTCCAGTGGCGTGTCTGTGTGACTGTGCTTCTGTCTGCTTTCTCGTAGGCTATGTCTTCTCCAGTGTCGTGTCTGTGTGACTGTGCTTCTGTCTGCTTTCTCGTAGGCTATGTCTTCTCCAGTGTCGTGTCTGTGTGACTGTGCTTCTGTCTGCTTTCTCGTAGGCTATGTCTTCTCCCAGCGTCGTGTCTGTGTGACTGTGCTTCTGTCTGCTTTCTCGTAGGCTATGTCTTCTCCCAGTGTCGTGTCTGTGTGACTGTGCTTCTGTCTGCTTTCTCGTAGGCTATGTCTTCTCCCAGCGTCGTGTCTGTGTGACTGTGCTTCTGTCGGCTTTCTCGTAGGCTATGTCTTCTCCCAGTGCCGTGTCTGTGTGACTTTGCTTCTGTCTGCTTTCTCGTAGGCTATGTCTTCTCCCTGCGTCGTGTCTGTGTGACTGTGCTTCTGTCGGCTTTCTCGTAGGCTATGTCTTCTCCCAGTGTCGTGTCTGTGTGACTGTGCTTTTGTCTGTTTTCTCGTAGGCTATGTCTTCTCCCAGTGTCGCGTCTGTGTGACTGTGCTTCTGTCTGTTTTCTCGTAGGCTATGTCTTCTCCCAGTGTCGTGTCTGTGTGACTGTGCTTCTGTCTGTTTTCTCGTAGGCTATGTCTTCTCCCAATGTCCGTGTCTGTGTGACTGTGCTTCTGTCTGTTTTCTCGTAGGATATATGTCTTCTCCCAGTGTCGTGTCTGTGTGACTGTGCTTCTGTCGGCTTTCTCGTAGGCTATGTCTTCTCACAATGTCCGTGTCTGTGTGACTGTGCTTCTGTCTGTTTTCTCGTAGGCTATGTCTTCTCCAGTGTCGTGTCTGTGTGACTGTGCTTCTGTCTGTTTTCTCGTAGGCTATGTCTTCTCCCAATGTCCGTGTCTGCCTCTCTCTATGTCCGTCCATCTGTCTGCTTTCTCGTAGGCTATGTCTTCTCCAGTGTCGTGTCTGTGTGACTGTGCTTCTGTCTGCTTTCTCGTAGGCTATGTCTTCTCCCAGCGTCGTGTCTGTGTGACTGTGCTTCTGTCTGCTTTCTCGTCTGTCTCTCTACCCTCTCGCCCGTCCATTTTTCTACCTCTGTGTTCCTGTCCGTGTCTGTCTCCTCTGTGTTCCTGTCCGTGTCTGTCTCCTCTGTGTTCCTGTCCGTGTCTGTCTCGTCTGTGTTCCTGTCCGTGTCTGTCTCCTCTGTGTTCCTGTCCGTGTCTGTCTCCTGTGTGTTCCTGTCCGTGTCTGTCTCCTCTGTGTTCCTGTCCGTGTCTGTCTCCTGTGTGTTCCTGTCCGTGTCTGTCTCCTCTGTGTTCCTGTCCGTGTCTGTCTCCTCTGTGTTCCTGTCCGTGTCTGTCTCATCTTCCCCCAACAAATTTAAATTCACAAGCAATTTTGTTCTTAACTTAATTGATCAATTCCTATATTGATCAACTGCTACAGCAAAACAGCCAAACTCTAGAATTATATGTCACAGACTTATGCATTGAAGACTTGTTTTACATAACGTTACACCACAAATTTCTGCTTTCGTTTTTCACACATGTGCAGTTTTAGCCATAATTTACATCAGTCACTAGTCAAAGAGTTCAATAATGTTCTGGACATGGGACTCCTGTTGAATAAAGAATTCCATGTTGATGTATTGTGAAAACCACTGGTTTGATTCTCAGAATGCTGCATATGATACTTTTGGAAATGTTATATGACAAGAGTCTGTGTTCCATCCATTGAGGTTGGCTCAGAAAACTAGGTTTCTCGGTGTCCACACATGTGATGTGCTGGTGTCTGACAGGTCACTGAGGCAGCTCCACATCCGCTGAGATCACATCCTGAAAAGATAAAATTAACAATATTAATCAA
>JAWQFJ010001238.1:17645-36603 GCA_034096865.1 Theodoxus fluviatilis
TGTCTCCTCTGTGTTCCTGTCCGTGTCTGTCTCCTCTGTGTTCCTGTCTGTGTCTGTCTCCTCTGTGTTCCTGTCTGTGTCTGTCTCCTCTGTGTTCCTGTCCGTGTCTGTCTCCTCTGTGTTCCTGTCCGTGTCTGTCTCCTCTGTGTTCCTGTCCGTGTCTGTCTCCTCTGTGTTCCTGTCCGTGTCTGTCTCCTCTGTGTTCCTGTCCGTGTCTGTCTCCTCTGTGTTCCTGTCCGTGTCTGTCTCCTCTGTGTTCCTGTCCGTGTCTGTCTCCTCTGTGTTCCTGTCCGTGTCTGTCTCCTCTGTGTTCCTGTCCGTGTCTGTCTCCTCTGTGTTCCTGTCCGTGTCTGTCTCCTCTGTGTTCCTGTCTGTCTCCTCTGTGTTCCTGTCCGTGTCTGTCTCCTCTGTGTTCCTGTCTGTCTCCTCTGTGTTCCTGTCTGTCTCCTCTGTGTTCCTGTCCGTGTCTGTCTCCTCTGTGTTCCTGTCCGTGTCTGTCTCCTCTGTGTTCCTGTCCGTGTCTGTCTCCTCTGTGTTCCTGTCCGTGTCTGTCTCCTCTGTGTTCCTGTCCGTGTCTGTCTCCTCTGTGTTCCTGTCCGTGTCTGTCTCCTCTGTGTTCCTGTCCGTGTCTGTCTCCTCTGTGTTCCTGTCCGTGTCTGTCTCCTCTGTGTTCCTGTCCGTGTCTGTCTCCTCTGTGTTCCTGTCCGTGTCTGTCTCCTCTGTGTTCCTGTCCGTGTCTGTCTCCTCTGTGTTCCTGTCTGTCTCCTCTGTGTTCCTGTCTGTCTCCTCTGTGTTCCTGTCCGTGTCTGTCTCCTCTGTGTTCCTGTCCGTGTCTGTCTCCTCTGTGTTCCTGTCCGTGTCTGTCTCCTCTGTGTTCCTGTCCGTGTCTGTCTCCTCTGTGTTCCTGTCCGTGTCTGTCTCCTCTGTGTTCCTGTCCGTGTCTGTCTCCTCTGTGTTCCTGTCTGTCTCCTCTGTGTTCCTGTCCGTGTCTGTCTCCTCTGTGTTCCTGTCCGTGTCTGTCTCCTCTGTGTTCCTGTCCGTGTCTGTCTCCTCTGTGTTCCTGTCCGTGTCTGTCTCCTCTGTGTTCCTGTCCGTGTCTGTCTCCTCTGTGTTCCTGTCCGTGTCTGTCTCCTCTGTGTTCCTGTCCGTGTCTGTCTCCTCTGTGTTCCTGTCCGTGTCTGTCTCCTCTGTGTTCCTGTCCGTGTCTGTCTCCTCTGTGTTCCTGTCCGTGTCTGTCTCCTCTGTGTTCCTGTCCGTGTCTGTCTCCTCTGTGTTCCTGTCCGTGTCTGTCTCCTCTGTGTTCCTGTCCGTGTCTGTCTCCTCTGTGTTCCTGTCCGTGTCTGTCTCCTCTGTGTTCCTGTCCGTGTCTGTCTCCTCTGTGTTCCTGTCCGTGTCTGTCTCCTCTGTGTTCCTGTCCGTGTCTGTCTCCTCTGTGTTCCTGTCCGTGTCTGTCTCCTCTGTGTTCCTGTCCGTGTCTGTCTCCTCTGTGTTCCTGTCCGTGTCTGTCTCCTCTGTGTTCCTGTCCGTGTCTGTCTCCTCTGTGTTCCTGTCGTGTCTGTCTCCTCTGTGTTCCTGTCTGTCTCCTCTGTGTTCCTGTCCGTGTCTGTCTCCTCTGTGTTCCTGTCTGTCTCCTCTGTGTTCCTGTCCGTGTCTGTCTCCTCTGTGTTCCTGTCCGTGTCTGTCTCCTCTGTGTTCCTGTCCGTGTCTGTCTCCTCTGTGTTCCTGTCTGTCTCCTCTGTGTTCCTGTCTGTCTCCTCTGTGTTCCTGTCCGTGTCTGTCTCCTCTGTGTTCCTGTCCGTGTCTGTCTCCTCTGTGTTCCTGTCCGTGTCTGTCTCCTCTGTGTTCCTGTCCGTGTCTGTCTCCTCTGTGTTCCTGTCCGTGTCTGTCTCCTCTGTGTTCCTGTCTGTCTCCTCTGTGTTCCTGTCCGTGTCTGTCTCCTCTGTGTTCCTGTCCGTGTCTGTCTCCTCTGTGTTCCTGTCCGTGTCTGTCTCCTCTGTGTTCCTGTCCGTGTCTGTCTCCTCTGTGTTCCTGTCCGTGTCTGTCTCCTCTGTGTTCCTGTCCGTGTCTGTCTCCTCTGTGTTCCTGTCCGTGTCTGTCTCCTCTGTGTTCCTGTCTGTCTCCTCTGTGTTCCTGTCCGTGTCTGTCTCCTCTGTGTTCCTGTCCGTGTCTGTCTCCTCTGTGTTCCTGTCCGTGTCTGTCTCCTCTGTGTTCCTGTCCGTGTCTGTCTCCTCTGTGTTCCTGTCTGTCTCCTCTGTGTTCCTGTCCGTGTCTGTCTCCTCTGTGTTCCTGTCCGTGTCTGTCTCCTCTGTGTTCCTGTCCGTGTCTGTCTCCTCTGTGTTCCTGTCTGTCTCCTCTGTGTTCCTGTCCGTGTCTGTCTCCTCTGTGTTCCTGTCCGTGTCTGTCTCCTCTGTGTTCCTGTCCGTGTCTGTCTCCTCTGTGTTCCTGTCCGTGTCTGTCTCCTCTGTGTTCCTGTCCGTGTCTGTCTCCTCTGTGTTCCTGTCCGTGTCTGTCTCCTCTGTGTTCCTGTCTGTCTCCTCTGTGTTCCTGTCCGTGTCTGTCTCCTCTGTGTTCCTGTCCGTGTCTGTCTCCTCTGTGTTCCTGTCTGTCTCCTCTGTGTTCCTGTCTGTCTCCTCTGTGTTCCTGTCCGTGTCTGTCTCCTCTGTGTTCCTGTCTGTCTCCTCTGTGTTCCTGTCCGTGTCTGTCTCCTCTGTGTTCCTGTCCGTGTCTGTCTCCTCTGTGTTCCTGTCCGTGTCTGTCTCCTCTGTGTTCCTGTCCGTGTCTGTCTCCTCTGTGTTCCTGTCCGTGTCTGTCTCCTCTGTGTTCCTGTCTGTCTCCTCTGTGTTCCTGTCCGTGTCTGTCTCCTCTGTGTTCCTGTCCGTGTCTGTCTCCTCTGTGTTCCTGTCCGTGTCTGTCTCCTCTGTGTTCCTGTCCGTGTCTGTCTCCTCTGTGTTCCTGTCGTGTCTGTCTCCTCTGTGTTCCTGTCCGTGTCTGTCTCCTCTGTGTTCCTGTCCGTGTCTGTCTCCTCTGTGTTCCTGTCCGTGTCTGTCTCCTCTGTGTTCCTGTCCGTGTCTGTCTCCTCTGTGTTCCTGTCCGTGTCTGTCTCCTCTGTGTTCCTGTCCGTGTCTGTCTCCTCTGTGTTCCTGTCCGTGTCTGTCTCCTCTGTGTTCCTGTCCGTGTCTGTCTCCTCTGTGTTCCTGTCCGTGTCTGTCTCCTCTGTGTTCCTGTCCGTGTCTGTCTCCTCTGTGTTCCTGTCCGTGTCTGTCTCCTCTGTGTTCCTGTCCGTGTCTGTCTCCTCTGTGTTCCTGTCTGTCTCCTCTGTGTTCCTGTCCGTGTCTGTCTCCTCTGTGTTCCTGTCCGTGTCTGTCTCCTCTGTGTTCCTGTCCGTGTCTGTCTCCTCTGTGTTCCTGTCTGTCTCCTCTGTGTTCCTGTCTGTCTCCTCTGTGTTCCTGTCCGTGTCTGTCTCCTCTGTGTTCCTGTCTGTCTCCTCTGTGTTCCTGTCTGTCTCCTCTGTGTTCCTGTCTGTCTCCTCTGTGTTCCTGTCCGTGTCTGTCTCCTCTGTGTTCCTGTCCGTGTCTGTCTCCTCTGTGTTCCTGTCTGTCTCCTCTGTGTTCCTGTCCGTGTCTGTCTCCTCTGTGTTCCTGTCCGTGTCTGTCTCCTCTGTGTTCCTGTCCGTGTCTGTCTCCTCTGTGTTCCTGTCCGTGTCTGTCTCCTCTGTGTTCCTGTCCGTGTCTGTCTCCTCTGTGTTCCTGTCCGTGTCTGTCTCCTCTGTGTTCCTGTCCGTGTCTGTCTCCTCTGTGTTCCTGTCCGTGTCTGTCTCCTCTGTGTTCCTGTCCGTGTCTGTCTCCTCTGTGTTCCTGTCCGTGTCTGTCTCCTCTGTGTTCCTGTCCGTGTCTGTCTCCTCTGTGTTCCTGTCTGTCTCCTCTGTGTTCCTGTCCGTGTCTGTCTCCTCTGTGTTCCTGTCCGTGTCTGTCTCCTCTGTGTTCCTGTCCGTGTCTGTCTCCTCTGTGTTCCTGTCCGTGTCTGTCTCCTCTGTGTTCCTGTCCGTGTCTGTCTCCTCTGTGTTCCTGTCCGTGTCTGTCTCCTCTGTGTTCCTGTCCGTGTCTGTCTCCTCTGTGTTCCTGTCCGTGTCTGTCTCCTCTGTGTTCCTGTCCGTGTCTGTCTCCTCTGTGTTCCTGTCCGTGTCTGTCTCCTCTGTGTTCCTGTCTGTCTCCTCTGTGTTCCTGTCCGTGTCCGTCTCCCTGTCCGTGTCTCTCTGTTCATCTGCCTCCAATCTCAATACACACCTTTCTCACTTGTTTCCGCCATGTCTTTCTCCCCGAACCCCCCCCCGCCCCCCCCCCCCCCCCCCACCCATCCCTTTTCTTTCTATGAGTAATCATGTAGTCAAAGGCCACGCTCGTCATCATACTTCGCTTTGCGCTGTCATGTTTGTCTCCGTCCTGCTCCGCACAGTCCTTGCTCCTCCCCACCCTTAATTAGGCTCGTCTTTCCTCTCGTGTCTTCTTTTTCGTCGTCGCCGTCGCCGCTGCTGCCTTCTTCTTCCTCCATCTCTTCTTCCCTCTCTTCCTCCAACAGGACGTTATGACAGAAATGCTACTGCTGATGATGATGGAGGGGAGGGAGGATGGAGGAGAGGGAGGGGGGAGGGATTAGAGTGTAGGAGGAGAGAGGAGGGGGGGAGGGGTAGGAGGCATGGAGGAGTAAAGTGGGTAGGTAGGGAGGAGGAGGTACGACGAACAGACGATGACGAGGAGGAGACGACGAGCGACGACGAGGAGGAGGACCACGACGACGACGAGGAGGAGGAGGAGTGAGGAGAGGGAGGGAGGAGGAGGAGCGGGTAGGAGGACGGGGAGTAGGTAGGAGTAAGAGGAAGAGGAGGGATGGAAGATGACGACGAGGAGGAGGAGGAGGACGACGAACGACCGACGGAGGTGGACAAGAGCGGAAGAAGGAGAGAGGAGATGAGAAGGGAGGAGGGGGTAGGAGGAGGGGCGAGGGAGGATGGGGGAGGAGGAAAAAACGGAGGGTGAGGGTAGTAGGGCAGGTTGAGGGAGGAGAGGGTTGTAGGGCAGGTGGAGGAGGGAGGAGGAGGCGGAGGATGGAGGTTCTGAGTTAAGAGCAATGATTGTATTATTAGTCTTTTCTCTTTATGCGAAAACGTCTGTACCGTTGTTTCCCTGGGTCCTTCCTGCGTGCCCTGATTTTAACACAACCAAAGGACCAACTGCTCAGAGAGGCATGTTTTCCTTCCTGTATGTGAGAGAGAAGGAATAAAAACACGTTGTGATTGACGCTGTTGAATTTACTGACTTATTTGCGGTGTTCCAGGCTCTTGACTCAACAGTGTGACTGTACATGACTGCGGATCTACAGGAGCAAATGACGCGTCACAATGACTGGAAATAACCGTCTGCAGCCACTACTTACTGTTGATCCATCAGGATCGTCATTGTCATCCAGTATAAATCTTCATCCTGGCCTCCATCCGACCCCCCAGGCCCCCCCGCCGCCCCGCCCCCCCCCCGCGTCCATTCCGCCTCGTCTCCCCTTCTCGCTTTGTTGATTGGTGTCTGGTGTTGACTGGGTGCTGTAAGTATTCACTCAGTCATCCTTAGTCGTCTTCCTCCGGTACAGTCACTCAGGTCTTTGATAACCTACTTTTTCCATCCCCCACCGAGCCGTTGGAGATGAAGTTTTCCGCTGGGCTTTGGAGCGCGCCCTCCACCACCTACTAAGGACAATGAGCCAGCCCCGCGGTGCCGTGGATGAAGGGATGCGGTAGCGTAAGCTGCACGGCGGCGATGTGCGGTGCTGGTTGGTAGACTGGCAGAGCGTTACAAACCAGTATCTGAGCATCCGCCCCTGCCGCTGTCCAACGTGTTGCGACCACTTCGGCCCCTCTCTGCTCGCTTCCTACATCGTCTCCTACTCACCAGGTGACTCAATTATCGTGTTCATCACAGTAGTACACTTGGGTCTTGTAAGACACATATGCAACTTGTGGGGTTGGGTGGGTGGGTGTGGGGGTCTGAAGAAACTGTTCGGTGTAAGGCTGAAAACAAAGATGAAACTAAAGAATATCTCGCTAGGTTTAGAACACATTCCCGATTCTCTGCAGTAAATGGTGTGTTCTGCACACAATAGAGAGCAAAGGATAAGAATTTCCATATCCAACATGGAAGGGGACATACAAGGGCGGTGATGGATGGATGGTTGGTTTTTGCGGCTAATCAGCCTTTGTAGGCTATATAAGGCTATTAAGCATAAAAATTACAAGAATAGTTTAGCCTCAAATCAAGTCACGATTTTCCTAATTATTTGCCTTTTATGAAACGTGTAGGGAGACGTGATGGGTCCTTAGTTCCTTATCCCGCAGCCCACAGGGGGGGGGGGGGGGGGGGGGGGGGGGGCGGGGGGGGGGGTGGGGCCGGTGGCGGGGGGGGGGGGGGGGGGGATACAGGGAAGTTATCGACTGTGGCAGCTTACCTCATGCAGCATACATGAACCACTCACCACTCTTGAGATCACAGACGAAAAGCCCCATAACGAAATTATCATGTATGTGTGTATTGCACCTATTTATACTGTCGGGCCCATTGTGTCATTACGCGTGCCTCTGCCTGCAGCAATCTATGGCGGCATGAGGGCAGCCATGCAGCTGAGAGCCTTTCTGGGAGAGCTGGGCTGCACCAGCGTTTCCAACATCTTCGGCATTCCTGAGGTGCACAAGGCCCTGGCCGAGGATGGGACGCCACTCAACGACCACATGAAGTCCGGCTTCTCCCGCCTGCTGGTGCAGATGGACTGGCATGCGTGGGCCATGAAGAACCACAGGGAAAAGGAAGGGGTTCCGAAGTAGGCAGGAACACCGTGTCCCTGACCAGGGATGTCCACTGCGGACAGAGTGTAGGCTCTCCCACTCACTTGTCAGCTGGAGAGAGATCGATCGGACATGATTGTGAAACTGGTTTCTATCTCTGAATACTTGTCTCATATGCTTTTGCAAGGCATCTAAATGCACCAGTGGGGTTCAACTTATATCTAAATATGTATGGATGGAATCACTTTCAAATTCTTTTCAGAATGCATCATTATACACACACAGGCACACACACACACACACACACACACACACACACACACACACACACACACACACACACACACACACGCACACACACACTCCCCGTTCTGGGCAAGCGGAGAAAGGTATAGGGCATTCTCATTTCTGAAACGGAAATTAAGCCCGAGTTTCGTCCCTTTACTTCAACTAGTTCCGGTAGACTGGTAAAAATAGAAGCTGATGTGATGATCGCTAGATCGTGGCAAAAGGATGACATTAAAGCATACTTTCTGCACAAAACCCACAGAAGAAATAGTAAACAAACCTCACCGTACGTACGTAGCAGACGAACGCGATCGAACCATAGCCACTACGCCAGCAGACGATCGAGCTAGTGTGATATAATGTTTCATGTAAAGCTCGAATGAGTAGCAGCAGATAACTGTTTAGTTCTGGCTTGAAATGACAATTTCGTTTCCCTCAACCGAAACTAGGTGGTTCTACCTATCGCGTTGTTTTTCGACAGAGAGCGCCGAGGATAACTCCTACAGAGTACGTTAATGAGAATGTCCTATAGCCTCCTAACAGGTCATCCTGTGTATGACTGCTCCACAGAAATGAACCGAACTGAACTGTTTCTATCTCTTGAACTTTCAAGTATTATCTCTTGAACTTTATAGTATTTCTAAGGAAGGCGGCAATTCAGTATAGCATTTCTTGCAGAAGATGGGTTTGTTTTCAGGTTTTATATACATATATATATATATATAACATATATATATATATATATATATATATATATATATATATATATATATACCGTGCATCAAATATGGTCCATTTGAAATAAAGTGTTCAATGATAAGTTTTCTACCTGATGTTTGTGCTCTTATATGTTACTAAATTTCTCTTGAAGAACATTTCTGTGTACCTGGGCACGTCTTCTTTTTATTTCAATTTTTCGGGCGGCTATGGCAAAAACTCTGAGTCTGCCCATCAAAATACAGGTAACACCATCCTTTCCAAGACAGGAACGAGTTTGTAAACTTCCCTTTACTACTGCATAGTTTCGTTGTCTGGAGGACAGACGAGTATTTTAGCCGAGTCATGGGTCACCATTTCAGAGAAACTAGCATTAACGCAGACAAGCCTCATGGTGACTACTCACCTTCTCAGGAACGGGCTGCGATTTTATTTTAAAATTAAATGGAGCAAACTGCAAGTCACGCAAGATGACAGCCACTAATCGTCTGGAAAAAACCTGGATTGTTTAAGTTGCAGGAATCTCTTGCGATTATCAGCGCAACTGAGCAATGCGAGTTAAGCATCTTGCCCAAGGATGCAACTCTGGGAACCGCGCAGCTTCGAACGCCGCACCCGTTAGCCGCAAGCGAGCGACTGTAGGTCCAGCGCGCTAACCACTCGGCCACAGAGCCGATCAGTCAGTGTTTTTTCCCCCCAAGTCAGAACACGGGACGACAGGCTCACTCAGCCCCCAAAACGTGTGTGTGTGTGTGTGTGTGTGTGTGTGTGTGTGTGTGTGTGTGTGTGTGTGTGTGTGTATTTGTGTGTGTGTGTATGTGTGTGTGTGTGTGTGTGTGTGTGTGTGCAAGACAAGCTCATGCCTATACCTATCGCAGACGCAGTAAAGAGAAAGATCGCATAAGTCTGGAATTGGATTGAAGACAGTCCTGATGGAGTTCACCACATCCGTGATAGCACTACTGTTATGTTCGTAAGTGTGTAGGCTGTGTCAGTGGTTGCGAGAGTGCGACCATAGGCCTATGAGTATGAATAGTCGTCTGGAAGCATGTATTTTCCATCTTCGCACAGTGCTCAGTAGACAGTGCCTGTGGGCTGTTCAGCAATTCTCAGAACAGCTCGAGCTGTCGTCTGTGTGCCCAAATTCAGCATTTTGGTATATACCAAAGCATGAAAAGATTTACCTGCACAGACAGACTTCCATATATTATACGGTGTTGCAAGTCAAGGTTAGTGAATATATAAGTCCATGATCGAGATCTCTCACCCATTACGCTTACGCTTCGCACCCACTGCATGAGCTCTAAAAATGTTTCCACGTACCTAGCTGGAAGAGCTCTAGAGCTGCGTGATCTCTGCCTTTGCAGGCAATTATGTATTTAAGAATTAAGGGGCATTTAAAGTGAGAACGCACATTCTTGGCATGAACGTCGACGATCTTTTCCAAACCGTTATTCATTGAACATAAGTTTGGTTGCAGATCAGATTAATCCATAGCACAGTCTATTTCGGGTGGACACAGTGTAGGGCCTATAATGTTTCACTGCGGCCGTCCTGAGAAACTGTAAACAAAACCAGCCGGGTGAGGCAGGGTGAGCATGTTCAGGCCAGAGACACTATATATAGTATCTCCGGTTCAGGCCGTGAACAGTCGATTGAGGTAGGGTGACTCAGCGAGTTTCCGCACCAAGAACACCCAGGTATTTGAGGCTTTGACCTCGGTCACGTGCTAAGGGAACCGGCAGCGTCATCGTTGTGTGTAGTTACTGAGTGTATGTCGATCCGGGTGCTTCGTGCATTGCACGAGAATCCGTAGTACAAGCATAATTATCATCTGCACGCGGTGCAGTTAATCGCTTGACGTTCATCCGATCGTCGGTGCTCGAGTGTTTTATATGTACAAGCAGTACTCGACCATGGCCGCGAAGAAATTGAAAGTCGCCATGTTCCTGGGGTCGGTGCGAGAGAACAGACTGGTGGAGAGGGTGGGAAAGTTTTTGAAAAAGGAGCTGGAAGAAACGTCGCACGAAGTAACCGTATTCGGTACGTATAACTATAAGAGGTTTTGTTTACCTCTCTCTCTCTCTCTCTCTCTCATCTCTTTAACTGCGTCATTACCGAACGAGGGAGCATTGACGATTGTATGTCGCGTTCTATTATTGTAAGAAGGGTGTTTGCATGGTTGGCCTGCATTTGCATCAGGCGTAGCATATGTCTGTCTGTCTGAGCAGGATCACCGCTGGCTAGCTCTGATAGGAGCTCCAGTTCCGTCTGACTGCACTCAGATCGAGTACGTATGTGTGCAGAAAGCATGCTACTGTACTGCTACTATTGCTCTCTCCTCTGCGTCCACTTCCTTGATTGCTTAATTGTTTCTGCTTTTTCCGCTCCACGCTCTATTTCTTTTGTTCATTTCATTCATTCATTCGTTCATTCATTCATTCGTTCATTCGTTCATTCATTCATTCATTCACTCATTCATTCGTGAACCTATTCACTCATTATTTCATCTATTCACTCATTGATTCATCCATTCATTCTTCCTATTCTTCAAGGCTGTATACCACTTTATTGAGAATTTGATAAAGAAAACTCCCTCACATTGGCAACCTATGGGTCAACTTTCCCTTGCAGATCCGTTGGAGATGAAGTTTCCGCTGCTGGAGCGCGCCCTCCACCACTACAAGGACAAGAGCCAGGCCCCGCAGTGGATGAGGGATGCGGAGGAGAAGCTGCGGGCGGCGGATGCGGTGCTGGTGGTGACTGCAGAGTACAACCACAGCATCCCCCCTGCCCTGTCCAACATGATGGACCACTTCGGCTCCTCCTGCTACTCCTACAAGCCCAGCGCCATCGTCTCCTACTCACCAGGTGACCGTACAGCAAGTTTGGTCGGCGATTTCTCTCAAATTGACTGTCAGACACTTTCACATTGAGAAGAATTTTAATGACTGAAATTTAGGCTTTTGGTGTGAAAAACTGTGTTGGTGGAGCAGTTGACGATGTCACCTTGGAAGACTTTAGGCGGCCAAAACAAATCCTTCATACCCTAATTTTGTTTGTGTGTGTGTGTGTGTGTGTGTGTGTGTGCGTGTGTGCGTGCGCGCGCGGCAGGACTCGTTGTATGGCAGGAAGACCTTCTCAAGACTGGCTAGAGGCAGTTGGCATTGAGGCAGTCAATGGGGAAAGTTGTCCTCCAAGAATGCTTCTTTGAAGTTTGGCAGCCGGAAAGAAAGTTGATCACTGTGAAAATCAAAGTGTTTATCCCACGGCACACATATTATCTCTATGTAATAATTATGTGCTAGTGTCCATTCTTTTACATACGACTCATACATGTACACATAGCCTTCCTTCACTTGCATATATCATGGATGGACAGACGGACGGACGGACGGACAGACCCCAGTTTGGAAGTGTAGAAGATATCTATTTTGAGTGAGAGAGAGAGAGAGAGAGAGAGAGAGAGAGAGAGAGAGGGGGGGGCAGAGAGAAACAGAGAGAGACAGAGAGAGACAGAGAGAGAGAGACAGAGAGAGACAGAGAGAGACAGAGAGAGACAGAGAGAGAAACAGAGAGACAGAGACAGAGAGAGAGACAGAGACTGGCAAAAAAAGTAAATTAAAAGTAATTTTCTAAGAAAATGGACATACTTTTTTTGGCATTTGTTCATGAATGTCAACTTGTTTGAGGGATGGGATAGGGGAGTGGGGGTTTCACAATTGTGTGCATCAGTCCAACACTCACACAGAGTGTCTTTGATCTGTCACAGCCTTTATTTGCTTTAGGCATCACAATGAGTTTGGGCACTAATTTTCAGCATTTCATTTTTCATCTGCAGGAGCCTATGGCGGCATGAGGGCAGCCATGCAGCTGAGAGCCTTTCTGGGAGAGCTGGGGTGCATCAGTGTTTCCAACATCTTCGGCATTCCTGAGGTGCACAAGGCCCTGGCCGAGGATGGGGCGCCACTCAACGACCACATGAAGTCCGGCTTCTCCCGCCTGCTGGTGCAGATGGACTGGCATGCGTGGGCCATGAAGCACCACAGGGAAAAGGAAGGGGTTCCGAAGTAGGCAGGAACACCGTGTCCCTGACCCATGCAGGGATGTCCACTGCGGACAGAGTGTATGATCTTAGTGAGAGAGAGAGGAAGATTTTTCTTACTCTGTCAATGACAAGATCTGGTATTGTTTGCTTTCAAATAGAGATTTGCACTGATATCATTGTGCTTTGAAAATGTACGTTGTTTTTTTTATTTGATCAGATATGATTGTTCTTTTTATGTGATATGTCTCATTGAAAGGATGGTTCTGATTGTTTCATGGTTAATTCGTAGGTACAGTAGCATATAAAGTGATATTAAACTTTCCTCTTTTCTACATAAGATCATAGCAAAATTAAAGATTTCCTCATGATTACTTGTAGTAAAAGGAAAGAAATAATTTATATTGGTATGACACGTGGTTGTCAACATGTCATCTTGAAACTTTCCGTATTGCCTTTGAAGTACAAAATTAGTCATTAATATTTTCTGTACTAAATCTACCAGTACTTAGGTGTGTATTTCTTCTATTTTGCAATGCTCATTGATTCAAGTGACTGAGCTCATTCTTGAATTTTATCATAGATTATCCGCATTATGAAATAATGTGTTGACTGATTCATTCTACATGACTACCCATGATTTTGGTAATAACCTTGTGTAATCTAGCTCTGCAGTTGAAGTTTGAGCTACGATCAATGGTTTGTTGTATACAGTCTTTCCTGTGGAAGACATCCAGTGAAAGTGATGATACTGTTATTTTCAAGTGTTCACTTAAACTTAGGTTTGTTTTATTTTCGATCTTGCACTTCTGCAGATTATGATATTGGTGTTTGGCTTGTTGATGTGCCATCTCATGATAGTGATATAATAATAATTTTTCAAGCATAATATTCATTTGTTTAGTAAAGGAATCTCTACTTACACTTTTTGTTCAAAATATTTTCATGGAAAGAACTAGAATCTTGGAGAGGAGAAAAAAAAGAGTGCCAGTTTGAGGTCACACGTGCAAAAAAAGGAAGCATGGCTTTCACATTGTAACGTCACCAGAAATGGCTGCCCACAAAAGTGCCCATTCTGATGTGAACTGAAGCAGCATTCTCTTGAACTCCTGTTCTCCGGTTCTCAGGGACGGAATGCAGCATAATATGCCTTGCAAAAGGAATTTGTTTTCAGGTGTCCTTTCTGCATGTCTCGCGTACACAAAGTGCATTAAAAAAAAAACAACGTTCCACTTGAAATGTGTTATATGTTGACATGTTCTGCCGGAAGTTTCTCCTTCGAAGTTAATGCTGAAAGAAATGTTGCTTTTTAGGGAGCAGAGTGTGCCGTTAATTGGAACAAGACGGGTATAAATGACAAACTCGATATTCCCTGCAACTAATAATGGTTGAAAACGTCATACAAGACCTAAGGCTGCAAAAAAAAAAATACAGGCACATTGTGCTAATAATGGTGATTTGGACTCAGTTGATTCACAGACTCTGTGAATCAACTACCTTTAAATCCATTCAAAGAGATCGATTTGAATGATTTGCATTTTGTACCAGATTATTCAATAGTTCACTACAAACAAGTTCAAGCAAAAGTTGAAGTTGATCACTTAGGCTGATGTGTACATGCATGACAAGAAGGGCAAAGCCCATACGACTCACATGCTTGACCTTGACCTTTATATGACCTTGACCTTCAGGTGACCTTCAAGGTCAAGGTCAAACGACTAAACCTACCAATGACATCATACACAAAGAAATGCTTTACACATTTTTCCTACCAAAATACATGTGACCTTGACCCAAGGTCAAGGTCATCCAAGGTCATGCAACACAAAGCTGTTAATTCAAGACATAGGAAGCACAATGGTGCTTATTGGCACTTTCTACCATGAGATATAGTCACTTTTAGTGGTTCACTACCCCATTTTGGTCACATTTCATAAGGGTCAAAGTGACCTTGACCTTGATGATATGTGACCAAATGTGTCTCATGATGAAAGTATAACATGTGCCCCACATAATTATTAAGTTTGAAACAGTTATCTTCCATAGTTCAGGGTCAAGGTCACTTCAAAATATGTATACAATCCAACTTTGAAGAGCTCCTGTGACCTTGACCTTGAAGCAAGGTCAACTAAACTGGTATCAATAGATAGGGCTTGCTTTGACCTATATACCACTTGTAGCTAAGGTCGCCATTCTCAATAACGTGGGAGAAAATTGGGAAAATGTGAAAAATGACTGTTTTTGAGACCACATTTATGGCTCCTGTGACCTTGACCTTGAAGCAAGGTCAAGTCACTATGTATGTTTTTTGAGGCCTTGTCATCATACACCATCATGCCACATTTGGTGTTGATAGACTTAATAGTCTCCGAGAAAAATCCAACGTTTAAGTTTTTTACGGACGGACGCCCGGACGCCCGGACGGACGCACGACACGGCTCAGTACATAGACTCACTTTTGCTTCGCATGTGAGTCAAAAACATATGTGACCTTCCATCCCAAAATGAGTCGGTCCGATACCTTGGTCAATTTTTAGATTAGAGTCTTGCTCATACAGGCTCACATACAGGCACACATACCCTTGTGGCCTCTATGGAAAGATCATTGATCAACATAAGTTTATCAATATTTGATGGATCATTAAAATTTTCCTAGGAAATTTATCGGCTCTTTATTACATCCCAGCACACACTAACAATAGTTTTGCACCATAGCTGTACACAGAAAGCCAACCAGAAACCAAATATAGGGCAACCTTTATTTTTCATGCAAAAGCCCTGAAACCTCATCAGAATCTACAAAAGGTCGATGAATAAATAAGTAGGGCGACAACAACTGACAGAACATCAGGTCATTGTACACAGCTTGTTCTTACAAGCTCTTGCAAAACCCATCTGATTACCAAACGAAATACAACCCATTAGTTGTGTAAATTAGCAGTGATAAGTTTGTGACCTGCAATAATGAAAACAAAGAGGTTAAATTAAAGGCTAGGCAAAGCAACTAAATAAACTTGGGGGAGGGGGGGGGGGGGGGGGGGTTGAAATGGTTTTGACTATCACTGGAAGATTGTGACACAATTTCGACGGCAAATGGTTAAAAACATGCTCAACATGATTCATGATTCAACAACAAATACCACTAGGTTGGAAGTGACACAGGATAAATATCTGATATGTCTCACTGATGGCTTAAAAACAGCACACATACTTTAAAACAACCCAGCATGCATGCATGCACACACGGATGCACCCAACACACTAACGAGTAAGAATGCTCAAACACAGACTTCAAACACCCTTTGGTCATGTACTGCTCTCCAACAATGAAACCCAGTGTGTCACTTTCAGTACCGTAAAAGTTGGCCTATAAGCCGCTACTTTTTTTTCATGAACGGACCCCTGCGGCTTATCAGCCGGTGCGGCTAATGTATGACTTTTTTCTGCATCGCCAGAGTCAGCGATGTGTTTTTGGGTTTGACCTAGTTTCCGGCAGTGTGATCGTCAGTGTGATCGTGAGTGTTGGCCTATAATCATTCTTGAATCACTCACTCACTTGAATTCGCTCACTCACCTTCTTTTTGGAAGTTTGACGCATGACAACAACTCACACAGCACACTGATAGATCAGATCGCATTTCGATAACAGAGAAGCAACACGTAGATCTACACTGCCAAAAAAAAACCATGCCGAAAACACGGAGACAAGCCTACGATGCTGCATTCAAGTTAGCTGCCATAGACTTAGCTGTGGAGAAAGGCAATCGGGCTGCAGCTCAAGAAATTGGTGTCAATGAAAGTATGATTCGGCGGTGGAGAAAGCAACGAGGCGAACTTGTGAAATGCAAGAAGTCAGCGAAAGCATTCCGTGGCAGCAAGGCACGATGGCCCGAACTAGAAAACGAAATGGAAGACTGGGTCAACACACAACGTGAGGATGGTCGCTTTTGATGCTTTTCTCAGTGGTTTGCGGCGACTTTGTTTTGCCTTAGACATGTTCGGTTTTCATGCAGCTTGTATGCCAGTGCGGCTAATATATGGATTTTTCTGTATTTTTCTGTAAAAACGGGGTGTGTGGCTTATAACCAGGTGCGCCTTGTAGGCCAACCTTTAGCACTGTGACTGACTAGTGAAGACTATCATCAACCATACTGTAAATTACGGAAGAAAACATGCACTAGCAGAAATCCACATTCTTGGCCTGTGAAGTCCATCTGCATAGAATATGAGGCGTTTGCAATGGTGTTGAGCTGATGAAGTGGTCATCATACATAAGGCACAATGTGCCCGACTTGACTACCTTTCCATGCGGTCTCCAACAGGCTTGCTTAATGTTAAATTATTTTAGCACGACATATTAAATAGCTGTAAATATTGGATTGTGCGTGCGTGTGTGTGTGTGTGTGTGTGTGTGTGTGTGTGTGTGCACATGTGTATGAGTGGTTATGTAAGCATGTGTTCATAACAAACATGGATTTCATGCAAGCAAACAAGCAAGCGGGAAATATCGCTCCATCCTTTTCTGATCTTGAAAGACTGGATTTGTGTCTTTCATTGGGTCTCAATGAAACTGTACTAACACCGCATCACGCAACACTCAATGTGAAACAAAACTTCATGCAAATAGCAGTGATCTAGCATTCCAAAGTCAAAACATGATTGGTGCAAAGTCAAACAAAACATTAACATGGGTTAAAAAGTTTAAAAGAAAAATACCCAAATTTACTCTTTGAACAAAAAGCTCTTGAAAATATATATGTAAAACATATAAATGTTCACAACTACTTCAGTTATGAACATAATCACATCACAGGTATGGGTGACAACCTGACATCTGTCAATAAATCATACAGCCAGTCAAAGGTCAAGGCATTTAATAAGTGATATCAACATCACACTTGCTCTGGGGAGTTTCTACTTGAAAACTTGGGGGGAAACACACACACACACCCCTCCAAAAAACAAAAACAAAATAAAAGCAAAAACCAATAAGACATAGAGAAAGAGAGAGAGAGAGAGAGAGAGAGAGAGAGAGAGAGAGAGAGAGAGAGAGAGAGAGAGAGAGAGAGAGAGAGAGACAGAGACAGAGACAGAGAGACACAGAGAGACACAGAGAGACACAGAGACAGAATTTATCTACCTTTTCACTACATTTTTCTTCCAAGAGATGATGATGATGATGAAGGAGACAGTTGAAAGGACCCTAACTAAAAATGTCTGCACGGCCAAACTATATCAGGAGATACGCCCTTGGTGAAACTGAAAGTGACTGAATTCTCCACCTGTCAAAACCCAGTGCAACAACGTCCCATCATGGCTACCCAGTCTCAACAGCACTGCAAGGATGGGTTTTTGATACAACACTTACTGCATGCTGTCACCTCATCAAAACTCTCCATTGCAAATGTTGGTTTGCAGCTTCAAGTTAATCTGTAACAAGACGTTTATAACTGAGGATGTACATTTAACACTACTCAATGCAGGAGATCAACACAAACATCGCACCATTCTGCAGGATGGTACCGAGATGTAGAAACCAGACAGGAGGCACAAAGCCGGACTGAAAATCCCGCCTGTGAAATATTTTGATTTAAATTTGTTCTTCAGTTTGTGTGACTTGTTCTCTTATTTTCCATGATGATAAAGGACCTACCATTAAGATCTGATGGAGATGCCATGTTCACCAAAAACATTCTGGGCAGATGAACCATGACCAAAAACATTTCTGTACAAGGGCAACGTGGCTAGTCCCGCTTGATGTCCCCTCATCAGCTGGAACCACTGGCTGCTCCAGTAGCTCAGCCTGATGTACACATACAGATCTTCCATCCAAATAATCATTATCCATACAAAAAAAAATATGGTTACTAGCACCTTCCATTTATGTGTCATGAGTAACTGAAAGGCACATATGCGTAGTGCATTAAAAAAAAGATGCATCCATAAAGAAAGGTGAACTAAAAAACTTGCATTTTATCCTGCATCGGTTTTATAATATCAACTTTCGGAACTTCAGTCCTCTTCAGCATCGGGCGGCGTGGAGTAGCCATCCCACTCCTCCTTTGCACCATCTTCTGCTTCCTCCTCCTTCTTCTTCTCTTTCTTTGCAGTGGAAGCCGCATTGGCAGCAGCGTCAGTCTCAGCAGTTTTGGCTTCTGGTGCCTCCCGTGCAGCGTCGCTCTTGGAGTCTGTGGGCTTGGACTCCTTGCCTGCTGTGATTTGAGCTGCCTCCTCCTCTGTCACTTCCTTGATTTTGGGTGCCTCGTTTTCATAGGCTTTGCACTCCTCTGGGAACTCGTACATGAACTCGCGGTCTCGTTCCTCCTCCAGAACATCCAGTTTGCGGGTGGCCTCCTCCTTCTTCTTCTGGAGTTCCTCCTCCTCCTTCTGCATCTCCTCCTCCTCTTCCTTCAGGGCAGCCAGACGCTCTCGCTCCTTTTCCCGCATCAGCTCCTGGATTCTGTGCAGCTGTGCCATCTGCCATGAGGAAATGTTGGTGTGAATAAAGGGGTCAGGTAGTGTGAATGCTGGAGGAAATGTTGGTGTGAATAATGGGGCCAGATAGTGTGAATGCTGGAGGAAATGTTGGTGTGAATAAAGGGGACAGGTAGTGTGAATGATGTGAGGACACGTGCATGGGTTCATGTGCAAGCACACATATACATACATGTATGCTCACACACACATTTCAATACACACACTTACACACACAAAGACACACTTAAATACAAAACATTTACACACACACATATATATATGCACACACACACACACACATGCTCACACACACACACACACACACACACACACACACCACACACACACACACACACACACTTAAGCACATACAACACTCACAGCTGAATTGTTAAAGTGACTTTTTATCAAGCTCAAACTGCACACTTTTACCCCTGATGAATTGGGCTATACTTATTATATCTACAACATTATTTAAACTGCATGGGTAGCATACAACCAGGATGACAACAAAATGCAAATAAATAAATTTTCACGAATTGCCAGCTCAGCACTCATATTCACTCACTCGTATCACAAGTATCCCTAACTCCATACACAGCATCATC
>JAWQFJ010001239.1:0-10000 GCA_034096865.1 Theodoxus fluviatilis
GGGGTTTATTATCCAATGAAAACCTAAGTATAAGTGGAGATAGAATACCCCGCTGGACCGACAGCCAGCCACCTGGGCGCACCTTTACTAGGCAAACGACTCCTCAATCACTTGATCTATCCTCCACTGTCATTAGAAGACAGACACAGTTTCAGACAGATTGGACGCTTACACTCAAGTACCAGTACGTACTCTACCCCCATTGGAGTATCCCAACCAATGAGGCTCGCAGCTGCATACAGGGGTCAGTGATATCGCTTTTGCCGTCACTGCCCCTATGGTACCCGATTTAACTAGTGAATGGAAAGAGCTAACGCAAGTCTAGCACCCTGCCCGAAGATGAAATATGTAATACTGACAGCTAACTGGCTGTATAGGCTGGCCCTCTCACGAGACCAACTTAGCCTGTGTTTATGCATGGATGACAATACATGAGACACCAAGTAAAACTTCACTGACTCTCTTTTATTCAAACAGCGAATCTGTCTCTGCCTTCAGGTGAGCCACTACCGCTTCTCCATCTCCTGGCCAAGAGTAATGCCCGAGGGGACAGGACGGGTGAACCAGAAGGGTGTGGACTACTACAACAACGTGATCAACGAGCTGCTGGCCAACGGCATCCAGCCCATGGTGACGCTGTACCACTGGGACCTGCCCCAGGCGCTGGAGGACTACGGGGGCTGGCTCAACGAAAGCACCATCCAGCACTTTGTGGACTACGCCAGGCTCTGCTTCCTGAAGTTCGGGGACAGGGTGAGTGACATACACTTACATGCTTGCTCAACCACGAACTAACACTCACTACTACATAAATGAACGCGTGCGCACACACACACACACACACACACACTTGCACACACAAGCACACGTGCGCGCGCGCACACACTCTCACACACACACACACACACACACACACGCACTCACGCACACACATTGACTTTCCTAGGAATTAATTCCTCCCAGTGCTGACTAATGGCCTTATAAAATTGATTCCACTACAGTGTTCCTTCATCTCACCCAGAGGTAAGGCTTTACTCCTGGATAAGAAGGCACAATGCGAAGTGAGTCACTTTGACCGAGGATACAACTTTGCTCTCCACACAGCTCCGAACGCAGCTGCCACGAGCCAAAAGCAACTCAGCCTGAGCGCTCCAACCACAGGGTTAGAGGCTGGTCGGCATAGAAACATGCAGGTTGCTCAATCCATCGGGGACCCTCAACTGAACCGTTCCACTTCTTCAGTCCCTGATCGTGACTGGAGTCTTCCACAGCAGCACCGCAGTCTTTTTGGCTGTACTGCGTCTAGTAAAGAGGAAGAATTTTGCAAGCTGCACCACCATGCAATGCAGCAAATACAAATATATTATATGGTCGGTACGATCGTCTGCTGACTAATCTCTGCCGCGTCGCCATCTTTTCTGAGCGGCTCTGCGATAATCAGTCCCTCTGTAAATCATCCTCGAGGACAGAGTATGTGTGCCACCTCTTCGTAGAACACACCCTCATTTATTCAACTGTGCTGAGTTATGTATTATGCATCGGAAGCCATTGAGGCGATCAGTGTCACGGTGTGTGTCTACAGGCAAAGCTGTGGATCACGTTCAACGAGCCTCCCATCATTGCCATTACTGGCTACAGTGAGGGGAGCTTCGCCCCTCGAAAAAGGGACTTGGCCCGCAACCCCTACCGCGTGGCTCGCGCCCTGGTCCTGGCACACGCCCGTACCTACCATGTCTACACGAATGAGTTCAAGGTCAACCAGACAGGTCAGATTAAATAAGAGAGGGAGATTGAGAGAGAGAGAGAGAGAGAGAGAGAGAGAGAGAGAGCGAAAGAGAGAGAGAGAGAGAGAGAGAGAGAGAGAGAGAGAGAGAGAGAGAGAGAGAGGGAGAGAGAGAGGGAGAGAGAGGGAGGGAGGGGGGAGGGAGGGAGGGAGGGAGGTAGGGAGGGAGGGAGGAAGGTAAGAAGGGAGGGAGGGAGGGAGAGAGGGAGGGAGGAAGGGAGGGAGGAGGGGAAAGGTAGGAGGAGAGGGAGGGAGGGAGGGAGGGGGGGAAGGGAGAGAGGGGGGAGAGGGGGGAGACGAGGGAGGGAGGGGGAGGGAGGAAAGGAGGGAGGGAGGGAGGGGGCGAGAGAGAGAGAGAGAGAGAGAGAGAGAGAGAGAGAGAGAGAGAGACTGACTGATCAATCGATCTGTCAATCAATCAGTCGAAATCATACGTGAAAGTTGCAACCAAAAAACCCCCTTAAAAACAAACCCGTTTTCCTGACAAATAATTCAGGCCACAATTTAAAAGAGAAACGATTTAAATAAGCAGGAAGGTATTCTATGAAGCATCTCTACTGCTTAAGTCTGACGCAAGACATGAGTAAAAGTTGCGGAAAAGCCAATTTTCTTACAAATATTTCAGACGACAATTCAAAATCAGGAGGATTAAAGGAAACAGGTAAGCTTTCTATGAATAACATCAACATCTTGTGTCTGACGCAAGACAATTGTCAAAGCTGCGAAAACCCCACTTTTCTGACAAACAATTCAAACAGTCGTTCGATAAGGGGAGGGTCGTAGCTAATAGAAAGAGACCTATGAGGTATGTCTGAGGATGACGTTTTCTCGGATAGACGCTGGGAAACCTGGCCTCACAAAGCATTGGAATTTCAGGATACCACTTTATGTGACTGTTGCAAAGTACCTGAGTTTCGCACGGGTATTTGAAGCTCGCAATCGATCACAAAATTAAAAGTTGTTCTCTGTATTCACCTTTCACTCTGATTTGTCCTCCTGCCAACATAATACACTCAAGTCTACGTTAGGTGCTCGCAGGATTAGGGAGATGTGCCTAGACAGTGCGGAGATTGTGTATTCTTGCTTTGGGTTTACATCCATGGGCCTATCCATCAATAACTGTGAAAGGACTGCATAGCCAGACCATACATTGTTAGCAAGACAGCGCGGTTGTAGAGGGACATTGCTGCCGTTTCTATGGAAAGGCCGCGTGTGTTTGATATAGTAAGCTACTACTGCAGCAGCAGAGGAAGCAATCATATATTGGTTCTCATTTAGTCCTGATCGTGTCGCAATTTCCTGGCCACACATATGACCTGTACATACAAATTTCGATCGGCAAAAGCCAATTCTGCTCAAGGCAATCACAGAGGAGGGGAAGAGTCCCGCGTGGCGTGTAACGGACGAAACTTGGATGACGATCTTTTTACAAGACTGCCGTAGTTTCCAATGAGCAGGAAGCGCTTTGGGACACGAGAAATGCGTAGGAGGGTAGAGGCTGCAGGGAGGTAAAATTGCTAGCCACAGCAAACATTGTGTCGAAATTCCTTTTCACATTACTCATTTCGGGATATGCCGACAGTCTTAATGTCCTTAATGTCCTTAATGTTTATACAAACATTTGGAAAATATTTATATCGATGCATTCAAGCAAAAGTATTTGAAACCAAACAACAAAAACATATAAGAAGACATTGCCCTATTTGGGTATGTTTCTAACGCACTTATTGTTGAATACGTCATTTTCTGTAAATTTTCTTTACATAGATTGCAATTTTGCATATTTAGGATCGTGTGTTCACCTTATCCATGGCCTCTGTCCCATCTACAATTCAACACATGGAACATTTCATTCCAGCGAAATGAATCTTTTGACTGGTATGGAAATTCTATCAAGATATAATTAAATCAGTCCCTTTGCAAAGATTCTAAACAACAATATTTTCCTTTGGATTAGAGAGATGAAATGGGTCTTCTCCGAATCTTTAGCCCAAATTAAGCAAGGCACCCTAAATACAACATAAAAATTACAGGTTCACTTCCTTCGATTCTTTCAATGGGTAACCCGCTTCTGTCCTATCACCTCGAATCTCTCCTAGGGGTCTTCATTTAATACACTTTCACGACAGTGTTTCTGTCGTACATGTTGTAAGCACGTGAGTTCAATAAAATATGATTGAATGTGTACCCACGCAGATGATTCTGTTTGCTATCCGTTCAGGTCAACTGGATGAGGCTATGAAAAAAATCATTGCAGTTTCTCGCCGCAGTCTCTACCTTGCCGCGCGTAGACGCTGTTTGACTTCACAGTGACCCAACGTCTCTCTCTCTCTCTCTCTCTCTCCCTGTAGGTCACACCCTGTGGGTACGGGGCAAGAATTGACCCACCGCGTCTCCCTACGCGATTCGTCAGAGGCGAATAACTAGGGACACCGTGATATGATTTGCGTTTACTCAAAACTTTTCTAGTGATGTTCGTGCTTAATGGCCTTACATAGCCTACAAAGGCTGATATGCCGTTACACGCTATCCATCCATCCATCCATCCCTGCAGGTCAGGTGGGGATCACCATCAACCAGGGATGGTCGGAGCCGCTGGACCAGCTGTCAGGCGAGGACCAGGAAGCAGCGGAGCGAGACATGGCCTTTTACGGCGGCCTCTACACTCACCCCATCTTCGTGGACGGCGACTGGCCGCCAGTGGTGATAGAGCGAGTGAACAGGTCCGCAACTCAGGACTCGCCCGAGTCCAGGCTGCCTCCCTTCTCGGAGTCTGAGAAAGCGGAGATCAAAGGTAGGACATGAGAGAACACGGTCTGACAGACAGGCGGAGACAAAAAAGAGACAAACATGCAGAAACATATTACACAAGCAATGAGGCATATGGGGTAGGTGTTGACATTAAATTGTGTGCTTTATTGATAGTTATGTGCGTGTAGTCACGTTTCGTGAGGTTGGATATAGAGGCTGGTGACCCAGTTTGTTGTTGCGTTGTTTTGGGGCTCAATCCTCCGTGTTGGAACGAAAGATTGGATCTGAATGATCTGACCTTGTCCCGATCCCCCGGGAGTCTCTTCGGCTGCTTGAGGCCGCCAATGGCTGAGCTACTGGAGCTGGCCCGGAATCCAGAGGTTCCAATGGAAATCAGAGGGGCATCGAACGGCTCTGGCCGTATCTTAGGCTTGTGCAAATAAGCAAAATGCTCTCAAGGATCTCCTCAAGGTGCAGGAATCCCTGGTTCAGTGAACGATCACACGTTTCCAGAGTGGTCCATCCTCAATTTGACTCGGGCATGGGTTCGAAGGGACGAAAATACGAACTTTCGAAATGAAATATTTGAACCTTCTCAGCCTGGTCTACCCAACAGCTTAAGATAAGTTTTAACCTGTCAGTCCGACTCTTGCTGTGCCATTCATATCTTCATTCTTTTTTCACATGCAGTAGCGGTTTTATTCTTGGCATGATATAACCTTTAATCTGGCTGTTTCCACATGGTAGTGTATTTTCATTTGCGTCATAATACATTCTCTGGTTCGAAAATGTACGCTGAGAACATGTGCGTTTAGTTTCCAGACATATCGATTCATGAAATGTTTGGCACGTTGAAAGTGTTTGACTTAATACTGTATACTTCCGCTGAGAAGTCCAGATGTGAAGTCATCCTCTCTCTATCACGGTGACACCAGTCATGCTGTGTTGCTTGCAGGCAGTTACGATTTTCTCGGGCTGAACTTCTACAGTGCCAGTTTGGTGACGTCACTCGACCAGCCTCCCGGCGACCCTGCGAACTACTACGATGACAAAGGGACCAAGAACACCCACGACCCTAATTGGGTGGGGTGAGTGGAGATATCTCGGCAGGGATGAACCTGTAGAGTGAGACGATAGCAATATGTGTCTTTAAGAACTTCAAAGCATGTATTTAGTGTCTTTTAGACGTAATACTCACAAAGAGTAAACAATCTGCACAATTGAAATGTAAAACGCCATAACCAATCTATAGTTTTAAAAATTTAACTGAACCGTTTCTGGTTTGTTTGAACAACTTTTAAACAGTTCAGTTGTGCGTAACGTTCTTAATCAACTGTGTTCCTTCGGTGAAGTCCTGGTGAATGCGCGCAAAAGCATGGAAAAGGACGGCAACGATACCAAGGTGAATAGAAGTTGAGTTTTGGCAGAGCCAAAATAATGGAATGAACGACCTTGCAATCATAATTTGCGATCTTCGAGATGTATTCAAACCATTATTCATGACCTCCCTTGTCATTCTGTTTTGAACAAACACTCATACACTCAAGAAGGCATTAATACAGAGAAGCACGTAATCAATGTTGCGAGCTTGTACAGGAACTTCATGCACGCCTGCATTTACGCGCACACACACACGCACGCGCACGCGCACACACACAAAGCTGCACACACACACACACACACACACAGCTGCACACACACAGTCACACACACACACACACACACACACACACACGCGCGCACACACACACACACAGCTGCACACATACAGTCACACACACACACACACATACCACACAAGCGCGCACAAAAGCTCGCACACACATGAACGCATTCCGCACGCACTTTTAAAATTTATAATTCGGCTGACTGAGAACACATCTAAAGCTCGCATTGTAACTGTTCTTGCAGCTCGGGTTCTTTCTGGCTGCACGTGACTCCATTTGGCATTCGGAAGATTTTGAACTGGTACAAGTACCACTACAACAACGTCCCTGTCTACATCACGGAGAACGGCATCTCTGACCGCAACGCGTCCATCTATGACGATGATAGAATTCACTACTATCGACTCTACACCAACGAAATTCTCAAAGGTGCGATGACATTTTCAAATGACTTGATCGGACTGGTACTCTTAAAATGAGTCTAACGTTCATATGAATCTTTCGGCTTTCTGTCAACTTTTTGTCCCCCAAAACTAATTAATCGTGAGCCCCGTTTAGCTAATCTCATTCGACCTTCTACCACCAATTGGTTGTAAAGAACATTGCATAGTGCATTACTATGTCCAGACCCTTCGGCTTTACTGGAATCTATTGTTGTTTTCTTATGTGCAGCTTAAGAAAATTTGCAATAATGATGCGTTTTAGTACCAGATAAAAATTTACAGAAAATGTTATAATGCACATGAATTGATGAGGCTGTTGTCAGTAACAAACAAATTTGATCGTTGGGTAAAAGCTCTTAAAGCAAAAATTAACAGGTCTCTATAAATCGTTTCTTAAATACACTAATTGTGTCTGTATTTCTCGTCACCGGCAAGGTGGTCGCAGTATACTATTCTTATATTATTACAGCTGCAGTGTTACTGAGCTATTAACTTCTGGCAACCCTAAAAGAAATATAGCCTGCCCGCACCAAAAATCCTACCTTTAATCAGGATGCATTTTCTCCAGTACATAGCGATGTGAGGACTAGCACTTTATCTGTAACCTTCAAGCTAGATCAAACCAACGAAGATACCTTGTGGGGAAGTATTGCGGAAGGTGTTCTGTGTAAACTGAGCTGCTTCATACCGTACCTGGCACCCATCTAGCGGACAGGAAACTACAAGAAGACAGCTGGTGAGATTGACGAACGCTGCCGAATTCTGTAAGAATACTAGTGTTTCGCATTTGTCGAATTTGATGGGTGACACACAAAGACAGCTGACCGCCTCGGGCAGCAAAATGTATGCAAGGAACGTCCCACGCTATACTGTCAGCGTTGAGCCATCAGACCAGACGGGTGCAATGTAAAATTGCAGTTGAGCAACGAGCTCGGTAAAATTCTGCAAGGACTGCCCCACCTTACCCTGCATATTGCAGCCATCAAGCTGGACGGGTGCAACGTGAAGGGCTATACGGCCTGGTCGCTGATGGACAACTTTGAGTGGCTGACGGGCTACTCGGAGAAGTTCGGGCTGCACCACGTGGACTTCTCGGACCCCGCCAGACCCCGCACTCCCAAGAAGTCGGCCCTGTGGTTCCAGACGCTGGTGGCGGACAACGGGTTCAAGCCTGGCTACTCGCAGCCCGGGGGCTGGGGCACGGCCCCAGGTCTGGACAGAGACTTCTACTACGACACCTTCCCTGAGGACTTCGTCTGGGCATGCGCAACGGCCTCCTACCAAGTGGAGGGCGCCTGGAACGTGGACGGTGAGTGAGTGGTCAGCCAGAGTTATCTTTCCTTGTGGTGAGGTATTGTCCAGATTGTTCAAGAATTACAGTTTTGTTTTCCTTTCATCAAGGTTATTGATATTTCATAGGTGTCTCCGTTAATACCGAAGGGCGTTCAATTTTGTTTTGTTTTTTCAGCAACAGTTGTATATTGTTGTTTTTCTGTTTCTTGTAGTGAACCAACACTTGTTCGATTCCTTGTCGTAACTGCCATTCCTAGTCTTTTTGAACTAGTTCCAGGGAGGCGATGCCTGACCCAACGAACGTTTAACTTGTTTACTCAGATTAACATCAGGGAGCCTTTGATGTAATTAACTTGTTGAAATTATGGTCTTTGTGCTGTTGAATCGGTATATATTTTTTGCGATACGTTTGTTTTTAAAACTATTTTACAATTTGTTTTTGTTTCCGTCGTTTAACTTTTAATTAAAGTTTTAGCTCATACCACTACTCATTCATCAGGCTGGCTCTTCTTCCTGCAGGTTTTGTGGTACCTTGTAACAGTTTCTTCCAAGCCGCCATGATGCGTTTCTGCTGTCATTGATGATGCTTGTCCTGCTGCTTCTCAATGTTTCACCCTTTCCATTCCTACATCATCTCTTCCTGAGCCTGCCTCTCTCTCGCATGCCCATCTCCTCCTCATCTTAAACGTAATATTTTCCTGCACTTGTCACCCTGCCTGATAAATCTCTCATACTGCTCATTCTACTGATCGTGCAACGATCTACCTTTAATAATGGACAATGGCTGCAACTCTGCAGGTAAGGGTCCAAGCATCTGGGACACGTTTTCCGCCATACCGGGCAAGGTGGACGAGGGACACACGGGACAGGTGGCCTGTGACAGCTACCACAAGTACAGGGAAGACGTCAAGCTTCTTAAGAACTTAGGGGTAAGAGGGCAGACTTTTAAACCGGCGCCACTCTGAAATGTGATGCGAAGAGGAGCTCTAGAGCTTTTCAAAATAAGGCTTATGTCTGCATTTTGGCAAAGAACTAAAACAAACACCTTTGCTCTGATATGTGTGCGAATTAAATAAATTCACAGTCGCGTTGTCAAATTAATTGTAAACAGAAAGCTTCTGCGTATAAATGAACAATTGGAATGCGTAAGTAGATAAATGCCTGCGTCTTTCGGTTACTTACTGACTAATGTCGTGACGATGACGTGCGGGTGTGCATTTCCAAATGGATCTTTGTAGTGTTTTACATGAATTAAACGAAGCGCTACAATACTATTTCATTTGCTGCTTGCGTGGATGGTCTTATTAGATTCACGTCATGAGCGTCGTGAACGAGAACGTGATTATTATGCTATCTACGCATCTTTGCACAATCTAAAAGTTATCATTCCTTTTTGGAAAAAGGTGAGCCACTACCGCTTCTCCATCGCCTGGTCCAGAGTTTTGCCCGAGGGGAGGGGACCGGTGAACGAAGAAGGCGTGGACTACTACAACAACCTGATCAACGAGCTGCTGGCCAACGGCATCCAGCCCATGGTGACGCTGTACCACTGGGACCTGCCCCAGGCGCTGGAGGACCATGGTGGATGGAGGAACGTCTCCATCGTCCAGCACTTCAAGGAATATGCCACACTCTGCTATACGCGCTTTGGGGACAGGGTCAGTGTTTGTGAGTGCTTTGTGGCATCAATACAGTGGTAAATCGTGGGTTTGAATGCTTTTGTGGAAGTGAGAGGGTACATCTGACCCTTCGATCATCGTATCTATCTTTGTTAGTGAAGTCAGGAACCTTGAGTGCAAACACATTATATTCAGGGCAGGCTTTTTGGTTAAAATATAAACGAAAGCAAAACCTTTGCTTTTTCGAGTAATGGGCTCTCTACCTTTAACGAGTAAAATGCTGGAGATTTTTTTTCTGGGTTCAAGTGTTGACGGGCATGGTAGAGTACAGCAGGATGGTAATGAAACCGCCAGTTGCTTCTGAAAGCACTCGTGTCACTTTGGCTACGGCAGATTGAGTTGTATTAAAATAAATAAAGAAATCGCCCTTTCCTTATGAACGCT
>JAWQFJ010001239.1:12500-32500 GCA_034096865.1 Theodoxus fluviatilis
TGAAAACACTGATAATTAAGACACAAAATACACAGTAGCTAATCCATGTACAACAGTTGGTATGATATATGAAGAATATGATCAACAATGACAAATATTTTAGTAGATGCCTTTGACAACTGTCAGCTCAGTGAGTCTTGAAGATCAAGCAATACGTGTCATATGTACAGGCGACAGCAGTGATATCATCTGCATAGATAATCACGTATGGATGCTTTAAAAGACGTCATGGATGTATTGTTCCTTAGGTGCAATGGGAGTGTATTCCATATCATAACACCTGAATATGTAATACTGCCTTTGAAAATGTCTATTCTAGGTTGTGGTAGAATGAAAGTGTTGCGAGATAGTGAATGGCTTGTTTGGGGACGAATGAAGAGATCAGTAAGATACTTCGGTGCTCGTGAATGAGCAATTTTATGAGAGAGAGAGAGAGAAACAGAGAGAGAGAGAGAGAAACACACAGAGAGAGAGAGAGAGAGAGAGAGAGAGAGAGAGAGGGGGAGGGGGATCTGAGGAAACGACGTCACTCAGAAGCACACAGAAAACGATAGTAAGATCGGCAGGAACATGGTCAAGTCAAAAGGCTTGTTCCTGTCATTAATTTTCACGTCTGACCTCCCAAACCTCAGACGAGTGACAGTAGACACGCTGCCATCAAGTCCTATGTAGACCTCGTTCTTCAACCTTCACCTCGACTCTGACTCTGTCCTCTATCCTTGTGACTGGTATTGCACGCAAGGTGAGCATGATATTCAACACAGTCCTCGTTCCTGAAATATCACCCTTTACATATATTCTTCAACTCAGACCTTCATAACTAACCCTTTTTTAAACTGCTGGCTAAACACAAGGAAGTAACCGCATTCAATACAATCTTCTACCTTCACCTCAGACTTTCTCCTCTGACCCCTTTACTATGCCTCTGACCTTTGATCTGTGTGACTGCCAATGCAGGCAAGGTGGGCATCACTCTCAACATAGACTGGGCAGAGCCGAAGGACCCCACACGGCGAGATGACATCCGGGCCTCAGAGTGGCAGCTGCAGTTCTCCCTCGGCTGGTTCGCCCACCCTGTCTACGTCAACGGCGACTACCCAGAGGTGGGCACCTGTGGGATACATGTGACCCAAGAGATATGGGTGGGAAGTGGAGTATTGCGAGGAGTTAAGAGCTGGTCTTCTGCTATATGTATGTGTGTGTATGTGTGTGTGTGTGTGTGTGTGTGTGTGCGCGCGCGCGTGCGTGTGATTATGTATGTGTAGTGTGTGTGTGTACGTGTGTGTCTGTGTGCGTCTGTGTGTGTTTTGAAAGATGGTTTCTGAAGGTCAGAAACTATTGCAGAAGGGACAAGGCAAATACGACAGCGTAGGCAGGAGTAATGAGAATGAAGAATGTTCTTTGGGAGATACACCTTAAAAAATCGTTTAGATCAGAGATTAGCTCACCTGTAGGATTAAAAGGTGTCAAATCTAAGAAAAGGCCACTCGGTTTGGGAGACGGGTAGTGTAAAGAAGGACAAACTTCCAGAGAAACTTGTATGAGGAATAATCATCTGGCTGCGGATTCAAAGAACATTTCTGAAGTTAAAATCTATTTGTTGAATACTTGACAATCTTTGAGAGATCTTTTTCTTTCCTTACCAGATTTTGCATGGAACCCCGGGATTAAGATTTCATATCTCTATTTACATATCATCAGCATTAGTTACTCACATCAAAGCAGAGCATGCGTGATCCTAAAGAATGCTTGCGTCGTCATAACAATGGCTGTGTCTTTGCTCACAGATCATGAAGACCAGGATCGCCAACATCAGCAGGGAACAAGGACTACCCGCGTCTCGTCTGCCAGAGTTCACAGAAGAGGAAAAAGCCAACATCAGCGGTGAGTCCTACATCGTCCACTGGGCATCCAGTGTGTCCCTAATGCGTCCCCCCGACAGCGTGATCTGCAGCAGTTTTAGTATGCTTATCATAGTTAAAGACTGAGCAAGTGACTATGTGGTCAGGGTATGTAAAGTGCACAGTGGGCTGAGACCCATGTATGGTTGATAAAGTGTAATGTGAAACCACAACCTTTATGACGTAAACTAAACACCATGGATTTCTGGGAAGATCCCACAGACATCACAACTTTCATTCTTGTTGGCACGTAAAGACGTTTAACCAACAGGTGCATCAATCGATGTTCACCTATGCATTCATGCACACATTCATACCAGACAAAGTGACAAGACAGGGTCGCAGCAATTTTCCTCGATTAACATAACTTTTTTCCCATCTCTCCCGCCCCTTTATCTCTAGCTTGCTCTGATGTAGTCTTGGCCTATGTAAACTTGCTCTACAACGGTCTTTGCTTGCTGCCATCCACACAGGGACGTCGGACTTTTTCGGGCTAAACCACTACACCACCGCTCTGGCCCAGCTGGCTCCTCCAGAAAAGGCTGTCTTGGGACTCCCCGACTACTTCAGTGACACTGGGGTCGTCACAGAAAAGGACCCCGCATGGCTAGGGTCAGCATGCCTTCTTGTTCTATGCAACCGCTGTATGTGTTATGACCAGGACATCCTACAAACTTTGCTTCATTGTTGTAGGAAGTAGGCACGGAAATATGACAGCCTCCACAACGTCGCATAAAGTGCGAATCATTGCGGGATATGTTAGATAAGAAAAATGATAAGACCCTGGTTTAAATGGTTTAATACGTTTTCAAAATATGTGTGTAACCAACTTAATTGACATACTGCCAAAGACCAGCTCTTAAAATCTAAATTATGTCAGAGTACATTGTTCTGGTCTAATGGAAAGAGCAAACTCCGTTACATTTACTTTCTTGGAATTCAGTTGAAGCTGTTTTCTCAAATAATCAGTCGTCCAGTTTGCAAAGAAGGTCTGGTCTGGATCAGTTCAGGTGAACTTTAACATCAGGAACGTACCTGGTAAGGAAAGACACCGACTCCTCAAAACACTCGCGGTGACCTACATCTTGTGTTGTCCGCAGCTCTGGCTCCAGCTGGCTCAAGGTCGTTCCCTTCGGCATCAGGAAGATCCTCAACTGGATCCGCAACAACTACGGGGACATGCCCATCTACATCACGGAGAACGGCGTGTCCGACAGAAATGGAAGTCTGGATGATCTGCACCGAGTCCACTTCTACCGCCAGTACATCAACGAGGTGCTCAAAGGTGTGTACGTATGTGTATTAACGATTCATTTATGGAAGGCATTCTTCCAATCCAAAGACTGCTTAGCGGTGCTTGGCACAAGAGGTCAAAGATGATGCACTTCGCGGTAAAAACCGACGATGATGTCATAGCATTCTTTCCTCAGTGGGCCTGGAGATGGCTGATCAGTTAATGAGAACAGCGAAACCCAGGCATCTGGGCAAAGACAGGATACATATATTTACTTCTACATATTATGAGAAATGGCTGGGTCTACGGAAAACCTTCACATTATTGCCTCTGTTCGTTTAAATGATAATAATAAGGCCACAGAAGTTCAAAAGTGAGGGAAAAAAAACAGTATGGCATTCGTTGTCTTTGCATCTTGTTATGTTCACTGAAGTTGTGACTTTAACTTTTATTTGGGTTGGACCTCGTAACTAATGTATCATACCTTGCTCATAGAGGATGCTTGGAAGACATTCATTTGAGAACACTGCCCCTGTGCCTGCTTCAGCCGTCAAGCTGGACAAGGTGAACGTGAAAAGCTACACAGCCTGGTCTCTGATGGACAACTTCGAGTGGGCCCGGGGCTACACGGAACGCTTTGGTCTGCACTTCGTCAACTTCTCTGACCCTGCCAGGGCGCGTTCTCCCAAGATGTCCGCACTCTTCTACAGCAACCTCATCCAGGTACGAGTAATGCAGGTGTGAGTGGAAACGGTGTGAATGGACATGGCGGAAATGGACATGCATGACAATATACTCGAATGTCCTTAGGAGTGGCCACAGGAATGAGTGTCATATGTACACGTGATAAGAAGTCTGGCTGACCCTGTGTGCAAGTGGACACAGGCAGGAGTAGATCAGAGACAGACAAACAGACGTGTCAATGAGCAGACGTAATTCACTTTGGATAGATTCAGAAATGTGTCAACGCAATGGATTGTGTTCATTTTTACTAAAAAGCAAATAGATGACTTTGACACAGACATGTCTTTTAAAAGTTTTCGTTTGCATGTTTATTTTCATTATTAATCAGCAAACGGTGGCTCAGAGGCCTCGTCATCCGGCAGAGTACACAGAGACAGAACGTCAAGACTTACGGTCGAGAACATTGCACGAGGCGAGTGTAGGTGAGACGAATCGAAACGCAAAGAATAGAAGCATTCAACGTAAACTAACATGTTTGATGAAGTGTGTTGCTTTTAGTGCTGTTGTCTAAATGTGCATAAAAAATACAAATACATCTACATGGGGCACACTCTTGACGTAATGTTAACACTTATGACTCCAGGACAACGGTTTTGTGCGGGGACGGAGGCTGACAGACCCCCAGGCACCCCTATCTCCCCCCTACTACGACACCCCCCTGCAAGGCGCCTTCCCCCCCTCCTTCTCCTGGGGGGCTGGCTCCTCCGCTTTCCAGACCGAGGGAGGCTCAGATGCTGACGGTGGGTGACGGTTAGGGGATTGGAAGTTAGAGGAAAGGTGGAAAGAAGTGTGTCGATGTCCTTTGTGTGTATGCCTGCGCTAGCGCATGCACGCATGTGGGGTGGGTGGGGTGTTTGTTTGTGTGTGTGTGTGTGTGTGTGCGCGTGCATACGTGCGTGCGTGTGTGTGTGTGTGTGTGTGTGCGTGCGACTGCATGTTTATGGACGTTTGCATATCTATGGGAATTTGGGAGTGTGTATGTGCGTATGTGGATGTCTGCTTGTGTGTACAGTATGTGTGTATGAGTACTCGAGTGTGAATGTACATGCTTTTCTTGCCGACTTCATTGGAAATACAGCGTTTGGATTGTCGAGTCTTTAATTGCTTCCTATTCTTCACATAAATACACATCTCGTCTTGATGTTTTCCCCTTCTGCTTCATACCTGGTGTTGTCTGTCGTCTCGACTCTTCAGGCAGCTTATTGTTGGTTTCTTTTGCTGTTAAATAGTGTGTCCATGGTCCTTTGTGTTTATCAGGTTATTCGTCACGACTGGCATGGTTGACTCTTTCTCTACTCTCCCTTTATGTGTATATATCTATTCCTCTCTATCTCTCTCTATTCCTCTCTATCTCTCTCTATTCCTCTCTCTCTATTCTTCTCTCTTTCTCTCTTCCTCTCTCTCTCCATTCCTCTCTCTCTCCATTCCTCTCTCTCTCTATTCTTCTCTCTCTCTTCCTCTCTCTCTTTCTTTCTTTCTCTCTCTCTCTCTATTCCTCTCTCTTTCTTTCTCTCTCTCTCTCTCTCTCTCTCTCTCTCTCTCTCTCTCTCACTCTCTCTCTGTGTTCCTCCCCCACTCCAATACCCCACCACCCCTCTCTCTTTAATACATTCCAACTCATGACACACCAATGACAACGTGTTTCCACACAGGCAAGGGCAGGAGTGTGTGGGACGACTACTTCCACTCCAGAGGAGGCAATGCAAGCGCTGACGCGGTTGCCAATAGCTACCGCTTCTACCTGGATGACGTCACTAGTCTTAGAACCATCAAGGTACTCATTTTGTGCTGTAATTCTCCTTTAAAGAAGTGCATTCTTCTCCTATCCAAAGTTGTTGATTGTTTTGCTTACTACCTTCATGGATGTCAGGAGGATAGGGGGTGAGGATGGGGTGGGGGTAGGGATGAGAGGGAGGAGGATAGGGGGTGAGGATGGGGTGGGGGTAGGGATGAGAGGGAGGAGGATAGGGGGTGAGGATGGGGTGGGGGTAGGGATGAGAGGGAGGAGGATAGGGGGTGAGGATGGGGTGGGGGTAGGGATGAGAGGGAGGAGGAGGAGAAGCGAGAGAGCTAGCGTGGGAGAGGGTGGGAGGTGGTAAGAATAGTATGCTTGAGTTGCAGAGAGAGACTTGTTGAGGTTTTTATCTTGCCTTCTGACTGGATTAATATCGTAGTAGTTGTTGTTGTCGTCGTTATTGTCAGTGTTGTTGTTATTGTTGCTGTCACGAAAATGATAAGTTGATTTGCCCCTTGTCAAGCTACTATGTATATAATGTGGAATGACAGGTGCAGTGGTCTCATGACTTTACCTGCTCAAATCATTTCAAACTTCTCTTTCCACAAATAGTGGTAAAGAAGGACATGTTACGAAGGAATATCATGTTGTCTCATCCGCTTCTCGTTGAGTGTTTGGTCTCAACTGATTTTAGTTTTGAGAAAAGAAAGTTAGTGGGTTTGATTATGTGCAATATTTTAATTATGAGCCCTCTAGTTTGAGCTCAGTGACTGTTGTCATAGGAAAGCAATTTTCTTTTGAGCCGAGTAGGAATTGATGAATATCTTATTCCATCTGATTTTGGCCAGTGGGACAGGCTGTAGTGTGTTAAAAAGTCTCAAAGACCACTTTTGTACTGTTTTTATGTATTTAATTAAACTTAAAATGATTCATTCTTGCCACTGTATCTGTCTGTCTGTCTATCTGTCTGTCTGTGTGTCTGTCTGTGTGCCTGTCTGTGTGTCTGTCTGTCTGTCTGTGTGTCTGTCTGTCTGTATGCCTGTCTGTCTGTATGTCTGTCTGTCTGTCTGTCTGTCAGTCTGTCTGACTGTCTGTCTGTCTGTCTGTCTGTCTGTCTGTCTGTCTGTCTGTCTGTCTGTCTGTCTGTCTGTCTGTCTGTCTGTCTGTCTGTCTGTCTGTCTGTCTGTCTGTGTGTCTGTCTGTCTTTGTGTCTGTCTGTCTGTCTGTGTGTCTGTCTGTGTGTCTGTCTGTGTGTCTGTGTGTCTGTGTTTCTGTCTGTGTGTATGTCTGTGTTTCTGTCTGTGTGTCTGTCTGTCTGTGTTTGCCTGTCTGTCTGTCTGTCTGTCTGCCTGCATGTCTGTCTGTCTGTCTGTCTGTATGTCTGTCTGTCTCTGTCTGTCTATCTCTCTCTCTCTCTCTCTCTCTCTCTCTCTCTCTGAGATAACTGTTGTTTTCATTCCTTTGACGTGCTTGTCATATCCATCTATCCACATCTAAATCTACCAAAAAAGTTACAACAATTTATTATGAGTATCCCGCATCTATATCCATACCTACCCAAACGCGTAGCACAAATAGTCCATCAGTTTGTGGATGCATAACATCTGTTTCGACTAATTCTACAGGCGCAGCACTACGCGTTCAGCATCTCGTGGTCTCGCGTGTTACCGCGAGGCTGGGCTGCGGACGAGAACGAGGCGGGGCTGGCCTACTACGACAACCTGATCGACTCGCTGCTGGACGCTGACGTCACTCCTGTGGTCGTGCTCCACCACTGGGACCTGCCCCAGGCCCTGCAGCAAGATGGCGGCTGGCTCAACCGCTCCACCGCCCTGGCCTTCCGCGGCTACGCCGACCTCTGCTTCAGGCGCTATGGAAACAGGGTGGGTAGCGATACATCGAGTGCATAAGGTGGGCAGGCGCAACACAAGCTTACACAGCAGGTAGGGTTTGAAGGTGGATAACCCAACGTCACATGGAGAATCTGCTGGGATTTGTGTATGTGGTATATTATGGCAGCTGAGACAGGATAGACAGGATAGACGGTGCTACCCAGGATGAAGAGTCATCAGGATGGGTAGGTACACGTTGAGCACAAGGCTATGAGAAGTACACATCTGTGAAATCAGCATTGTGGATGAAAAATGTTGTTGTGGGGAGTCAACAGGATTGCCATTCACTCTTTGGGAATTAAGTAATGATGACGGAATACTAGACTGAAGAAGAGGTATAGCAGCTTATAACTTTTTGTAGGCGCTCAAACCACATGGTATTGCCGCGTGGTCATTGGATCACATTCCTCGTCACACTGTTACCGTCTCAACCTCTTGGGGAGGATACAAGCCTGAGGCGGATGATCGCAGCAATTTTTCCCCACAGTGTTTTACACATTTGATGTCGTGACTGATAAGTTTTACACCTGGTCCTATCATGGAATATGTAGAAGTCAATAGGCGCAAGGCACAAAACACAGTTAATTGGATCTCTCCCGGTCACACTCCATCATAGCTCGACATCCCTGTGTCCAGGTAAAGTCGTGGGTGACGCTGGCCAATCCACGCCAGTACGCAGTTTCGGCCTACCAGTTGGGGGAGGTACCGCCAGGTATCCATGGCAACGCAACATATGCATACGCTGCAGTCCACAACATGCTGCTGGCCCACGCCCATGCCTACCGCCTGTACGACCAGAACTACAGGGAGCATCAGAAAGGTCAGTCACAACTACTGATGATGATGATGATGATGATGTCTACTTGTATAGCGCACGTATCCATGCTGGCAGCATGCTCAAGGCGCTTGAGCCGATGTTGAGGCTGTCTCTCAGTGTGTAGTGTCTCAAGTCAATGAGACCAGTATCCTGCTGCCAAGGGCGCTGGCACACTGTTTTCCACAAAGGAGAAATTGTGCGTGCTGGGTGTTTTTACTGTGGCCGACACCCACCCGTCGAGGACATGGGCGTCAGGATCTTTATAGTGCGTGATTTTGATGTTGTGAATGCGTATCACACACTAGACCTCGGTTTATTAAGGTCTCATCCGAAGGACCTGGGGAGAGGCCCTGAGGAGGGCCGTTTGGTAGCCCTAAAGAGGGCCATTTGGTACCCGGTTTCACTCCTGGGTGGGGAGAAGCAATGGGAGTTAAGCATCTTGCTCAAGGATGCAATTCTGGGGACCGCGCAGCTTCGAACGCCGCACCCACTGGCCGCAAGCGGCTGTAGGTCCAGCGCGCTAACCACTCGGCCACTTCACACTAGAAAGGTCAGTTACATTTACTGATAGAAGTATATAGGTCAGTTACAACTACTGAATGAAGTACCGGTAGAAAGATCAGTCACAACTACTGATTGAGGTAGAAAGGTCAGTTACATTTACTGATAGAAGTAGATAGGTCAGTTACAACTTCTTATAGAAGTAGAAAGATGACTCACAACTACTGATAGCAGTAGAAAGATCAGTCATAGCAGTAGAAAATCCAGTTATAGCTGGCAATAGAAGTAGAGAGGTCAGGTACAACTGCTGACAAAAGTAGAAAGATCAGTCACAACTACTGATAGAAGTAGAAACATAAGTTACAACTACGGATAGAAGTAGAAAAGTCAGTTACAACTATTGATGTAAGCAGAAATGCTAGTCACGACTACTGATAGAAGTAAAAAGGTCAGTCACAAATACTGAGAGAAATATACATGTCAGTCACAAGAACTGACAGAGGTAGAAATGTCAGTTATAACTACTGATAGAAATTAAAATTTCAAACAAATTCAGAAACGTCAGTCATAGCTACAAAGAGAAGTAGAAAAGCCAATCACATCTACAGAAAGAAGACGGAAGGTTAGTCATACAGTGAATGATGCTCGATGCTTCCTACAACAGCTGGTATCTGTAGTCCCAGTTGTTTCTGGTCATAATCCAGTCCAGCAGCAGACAGGTCAGTCACAAACTTCTGAAGGCAATAGAAAAGTGTGTCACAATTGCGGACAACAAAATTGTCAGTCACAAGTACAATGTATAGGACAAACATCAGTCAATTTCTGACAGCTTTAGTGAAGTTAGAAAGGCCAGTCACAATTGCTCAGTGCAGACAAGAAGTCGGTCATAATTTCAGAGAACAGACAAATCTGTCCGAACTATAGCTCACACAGGCAGTAAAAGATACGCCAGCCAAATCTAGATTGCTTTATGGAAGTCAGAAAGGTCAGTCCCAAATGCAGAATGCTGTGGAAAATTCATTCAAAACTACAGGAAGTAGAGGAAACGCCAGTCACGTCCAGATAACTTTAGAGAGGTTAGCAAAGTCGGAATGCCTTAGAAAAGTCAGTCCCAACGTCACAGCAGAGAAAAGTCCATGACAAATGCGGCTCGTACACCGTCAGTTGCACTCATAAAGGCCAGAGAGGTCGGGAAGGCAGGTTGCAGAAAGAAGTTGAAAGGCGATTCATGTTCCTGCACCTATGTCGAGGAGACGACCAAACACGTTGTTGTTGACAAGAGCACCACGTCAAGATGAGATATCTTCAAAGGGGTGTCGAATGAAACATGACACTGTGAAACCTGAACATCTGGAGGAAAACCCCCATCTATATCGATGGGCTTAGGTTATCCTGTGTCATGGTGTCACATTAACCGAACAGTACCGGAGACTAGCTAATTTACTAACCGTCATGAACATTTCCTTATTTTTCAATCTCCACGACATATTGCAATATTACCTTTGCTGTCATCACTGATTAACGCTCTTGGATATATTTGCCAAAGTTCTGGGTCATGCACACGAAATTTCCCTCACGTCATTTTGTTCTCACTTCCGCATCTCGATGTCGCTTGTGCGATGACATGTCACAACATAACTCACTGGTGATCTTGGGGTTATCTAGTTTGCAGAAGTCTGATTTTAGCAACGTACATTGCTACAAAGTCCTTTCGAACTCCACGCATACAGTAGCACAGTTGGTCCCTGGAATTAGAAAGAGGACGACATTTATCATGCACAGTTCATTGGGGCGATAAGGTGCATCACTCAACCACAGGCCTGACGCAAAACTAATGAAAAAAGTATGATCCTGAAGATTTCAAACCTTTCTCATAATTTATATTGTTTATGCACGAGTATTTTCAAAGTCAACCGATTTACCATAATGTCGTATTGGAAACTGTCCGGCACCAGTCACTTTTTCTTGTGGCTGCATGCTTCCGGTGTAATGCATACATGATGTATATAGAGGAAATGTGCAATCTTTGTTTTCCCTGTGACTCCCTCGGGGTAACTGTCTAGCGATGCCCCCCACCCCCACCCCCCCACCCCCTATTCTTGCCGTGACAGGCCGGGTCAGGATATAGATGCCAACATTGTGGCGACAGTGGAGGTCCCCCGGTTGCCTTGTTTTTCTTAATGATGCTTTAATGTACGTGTAAATGGACGCCCAGAAGTACAGCCCTCGACTCTGTGCTGGGGACAGGTGCATACAGTAATGCATTTGACGTGGCAATGTTAGAGGGCTCAAAGGTTCACTTACCTTTCATGTGCCTCACTTGGGTTGTAGATGCCACCTAACGTCCATCATGACTCTTCGACGAGAGCCTATTGGGAATGCATTCAATGCGATTACAGCGAAAGTTTCCTGGGACCCCTTTTCTTTCTCATAACAAAGTAAAGGTTATCTCTGTTAATTGTGTCCCCATGACTCCATTCAGTAGGACTAGTGATGCATACAGGGTGAATACAAAAGATTGGGAAACATCTAGTGATTCTCTTCGCGATCTGATTTTAAACTTAAGTGATATCCACTAACGCACCCCTTGCCTCCACGCTGCAGGCGAGGTAGGACTGGTGCTGACCACTCCATGGTCAGAGCCGCTGGACGCCAGGGACCCTGGAGACGTCGGGACAGCGGAGCGCCGTCTGGTGTGGGAACAGTCCTGGTTGGCCGACCCAGTCTTCGGCAAGGGAGACTACCCCGCCTCACTCCGAGCAGCAGCCTCCTGTCGTCTCCCTGAGTTCAGCCCTGAGGAGCGGGAAATGGTGCAAGGTGTGCATGTGTGTGTGTGTGTGTGTGTGTGTGTGTGCGTATGTGTGTGTGTGTGTAGTGTGTGTGTAGTGTGTGTGTGTGTGTAGTGTGTGTGCGTGCGGGCGTACGTGCGTGTGTGTGTGTGAGTGTGTCTAACGTGTATGTATGCACTTGTGTGTTAACGAGCATGCACATATGCTCGTGTGTTCGCGCATGTGCATAAATTATGTGTATGTGTGCATGTGTGTATGTGTGCATGTGTGTATATGTTCGTGTGTGTGTGTGTGTGTATGTGTGTGTGTATGAGTAAGTACGTAAGCGCGTGCACGTGTGTATGTGTTGCTTCACCACGCGAATACGTTTGTATGTGTTCGCTAGTGTATTTGTGCGAGTGCGTGCTTGTAAGAAAGTGATTGAAATATGTGCAAGGTAAACTGTTCCATTCGTATGAGCATCACGTCACCAAGTATCGAGGTGAGTGTGCATACTCTGTACCTGAGCATACTAAAAATTTATATTACAAGTCGTGACACGCCAAGATAATAGTCCTCGCTTTCGAGCATCCCGCGAACGCGCAAAACTGCATCTGCCGCATTACTCAGCGCATGCAAGACATATTCTCCAGAGAATGCAGTGACGAGTTGCGTGTTGCAGGCAGCGCGGATTTCTACGGGCTGATGTACCTCTACAGCCAGGTGGTGTCTGAGGAGGACGCGGGCAAACCCCGTGAAGGCCTTGAGAGTGACGTCATGGCCACTGTCAGAGAAGAGGACTTCGGATCTCTGTGAGAATTTAGGTGGAGCATAGAGTAGTAGCAGCAGTAGTCGTAGCATAGGTAGTAGAAGTAGTAGTTGTAGCAGTGGTAGTAGTAGTAGTGGTGGTGGTGGTAGTAGTAGTAGTGGTTGTAGCAGTGGTACTAGTAGTTGTAGCAGTGGCAGTAGTAGTAGTAGTAGTAGTAGTAGTAGTAGTAGTAGTAGTAGTAGTAGTAGTAGTAGTGGTGGTGGTGGTGGTGGTAGTAGTAGTTGTAGCAGTGGTACTTATAGTTGTAGCAGTGGTAGTAGTAGTAGTAGTAGTAGTAGTAGTAGTAGTAATTCTTGTTGATGTAGCAGAAGTAGTAGTAGTAGTAGTAGTAGTAGTAGTAGTAGTAGCAGCAGCAGCAGCAGTAGTAGTAATAGTAGTAGTAGTAGTAGTGGTAGTAGTAGTAGTAGTAGTAGTAAGTGTTGTTGATGTAGCAGAAGTAGTAGTAGTAGTAGTAGTAGTAATAGTAGTAGTAGTAGTAGTAGTAGTAGTAGTAGTAATAGTGGTAGTATTAGTGGTGTAGTAGTAGTAGTAGTAATAATAATAATAATAATAATAATAATAATAATAATAATAATAATAATAGAGTATTTATATAGCGCTTGCTGTGCACAAAGCGCTTTATAAAGTTTAAAAAGAACATAGCCACACAAGCAAACTGCAAACAACTATAGCAACAAAAAGGCAAGATAAAGCCGCAAACAGACATCAATCGTGCAAACATACATGCAAAAACTGAAAAAGCAACAGAAACATAGAAAAGGAACTTAAAGCACACAAGTAAATAAGGCAAAGCAACAAACAGATATCAACCATGCAAGCAAGCAAGCAAACAACTATAGCAACGAAAAAGCCGGAAACAAACAGATTCATGCAAGCATAGAAACAAACAACTATAGCAACAACAAAAAACACACAAAAACATGCAAACAAACAAACGGATTAAAATAATACATAGTGACAAACAAGACCAGACAGGAAGCACACATCTAATCAAAACAATACCACAAATATGAAAATTACTGATGCAGAGGTTTTAAGTGTGTGAAAAGAGGGTTTTGAGGTTAGATTTAAAGGAATCGAGATCTTCGCAATGTTGGACTGAGCGGGGGAGAGAGTTCCATGCGACGGCAGCAGAGTGAGAAAAGGCTCTTCCGCCGTGCTCATCGCGAGTGTAGGGTTTGATATAAAAAGTTCTAGTATCAGAGGATGAGCGGAGTGTTCTTGCGGGAGTGTATAGTTCGAATGGTTGTGAGAGGTATAGAGGAGCACAGCCAGTGATGATCCTGCAACAGAGGCAGCAGCACTTGTATTGGATCCTCAGTAATGGCAGTAGTAGTGGTGGTGGTGGTAGTGGTGGCGGTGGTTTGTGGTGGCGGTAGTGGTGGTAGTGGTGGTGGTGGTAGTGGTGGCGGTGGTAGTGGTGGTGTTGGTAGTGGTGGTGGTGATGTTGGTGGTAGTGGTGGTGGCGGTGATGTTGGTGGCGGTGATGGTGGTGGTGGTGGTAATGCTGGTGGTAGTGGTAGTAGTGGAGTAGGTGGTGGTTGTGGTGGTTGTGGTGGTGGTAGTGGTGGTGGTGGTGGTAGTGGTGATGGTGATGTTGGTGGTGGTGGTGGTGTTAGTGGTGGTGGTGGAGTAGGTGGTGATTGTGGTTTAGTTTTGTCACGTCTTCTTTTTGCACAAAAATTAGTATCTAGTGATAAGTTCGGCGGGTCTTCACTCCGTAGAGTTCCGTCTCAACTATAAAAAAAGATTGTCGGAGAATGAAACAGTCTGTTGTCATACTATTCCGTTTTTCATCGTTGCTATAGCGCATAACATCAGATGAAGGTGTTTGTTTATATAGAGCTACATGAATAAGAGTGACTGCATGTTAGACACAGTAATGTTCAAACTTCAGCCAGTGTAGTTTATATAGAGCTACATGAATAAGAGTGACTGCATGTTAGACACAGTAATGTTCAAACTTCAGCCAGTGTAGTTTATATAGAGCTATATGAATAAGAGTGACTGCATGTTAGACACAGTAATGTTCAAACTTCAGCCAGTGTAGTTTATATAGAGCTATATGAATAAGAGTGACTGCATGTTAGACACAGTAATGTTCAAACTTCAGCCAGTGTAGTTCATAATACAGTAAACTGGGAGTAATTGACACGTTTCTGTTCAAAATGAGGTGAGCACAGTTTTTATAATTCTTTTTCTCTACAGAGCGACTTCTGCTGGACGAATCAGAACCGCACAAGGACTGCGCAAACTGCTTAACCGCGTGACATCACGCTACCCAGGTGTCCCCATCGGCGTCATTTCCGGTTATGCTTCACAGAATGACGTCATCAATGACGAGGACCGGTCAACGTTCATCAGAGACGTCATCAACGAAGTTCTGAAAGGTACCAGTGCTCGCATGGGCTATATGTCATACTCTATAATTGTGATGAGGAAAAGATTCTACTGACGAGGTCCATTGTGAGGTTGCTTCTAACGTCAGACAACGGGATGCTTATTTGTCAGTCAAATACCGTTTGAAAGGAAAACATGGAATGCCATTTGCTGAAGGTTTCCCAGCGGGTTTAACGGTATTACAGCAGCCTTACAATAGAAGGTGTGGTGGGGGTGGGGGCTGGGGGTAGGGGGTGGGAGTTCTGACTGAATTGATAAATTAAAACTTTTTTCATTTACGTCCTCACCTACATCAGTCTGCATCGTGTCCTTGCTGTACAACTGCTCATAGACTGGCATCCTGGCTTTGTGTATGTGTGTACATGAATGTGCGTGTATGCATGCGTGGGTTTGTGCATGATGCTTGTGCATGACCCTTGTGTGTTTGTGCGCGGCCTGAATACATACAAATGTGTGAATGATCGCGCATACATGTTTTTCATGCTCGTCTGAATGTGTGTGTGTGTGTATGTGTGTGTGTGTGTGTGTATGTGTGTGTTTGTGCATGTGCATGTGCCTATGTGCACGTCACCCTTTATCACACACTTCCCTGTCTACTACTGAATCTACATCTCCGTGTTCCCCAACAGCTGTGCGGATTGACGGCAGTCCGGTGCGCAGTTTCACCTACTGGTCCTTGCTTGACCAGCTAGAGTGGGGCTGGGGGTACTCATGGCATCTGGGCCTCTTCCGTTTGAACACCACCGGCCTGGCACCCCACAGACAGCCCCGGGACTCCGCCGCCGTCTACAGGAGAATCATCGAGGACAACGGGAATCTGATGCCAGGCGCCGTGGAGACCACGCCATCTCCCACAGAGCAGCGTGTGGTCGTTCCGCCCGGGAATTGTCCACCCGTTTCTTCCCCCGCAGTTCGAGCTAATGCCAGCATCGGGTCACTGCTGCTTGTCTTAATATTGGCTCTTAGCCGACTGGCTTTTCCTTGAGCTTTCGCCAGAATCTAACCGTACCCACTAACAGCAATTAAGATGATAACAACAGACAGAAGAGCAAAGAGAGCCGTACCTCCTTCGCGCTACTTCTTCGCATAAGGAGGAGGACGAGTTTTGGAGTTAAATCCAGGTACATTAATTTTATTTAATAACTATGTACTGTACTAAAGAAACTCTCCTTCATAGATACACTCGAAGAAATTATTCTCATGAAGGTGGTTGCGCATATCAATTTATGTCGTTGCATACCATTATGTCTACATGTCAATTCAATGGACCGATCTCCTCAACTAATTTCAGTTCAGGTCTCGTTGTTCGCTTGGGGACGATTCTCGGTGGTTGTGATTTAATTTTCGGCTTGACCAATGAATACCAGTACGTAAGGCAAGGATAAGGGTGTTACACTATTTGTAAAGATCATTGAATTCCGGCTCATTCCGGACCTCGTGCTCCTCACTGATGCACGCCTGAATGGGTTTGTCCACATGCATATATATGTGAATAAAGAGGCAAGTGTGACACCTGGTTTTAATAGATTGAAAGACAGTATATCTAAAAATGTTACCATTCAAATTTACCGATGATCAGTACTAATCAGTGTCAAAACATCGGGGTGCCCTGTAGGGAAGCTATGTGACCGATCTGAAGCTTCCGACTCTCCTGCTGTGGTCATGCACGCTAGGATTCGGTAGTCATGCCCATTCTTTACTTTGCGCATCGAATTAGATGGACGAATGTGGAAAACAAGGAGCAGCCTCAAAGTCATTAGCCTTGCATAATAGTCTCATCTCTGTCACTGCTTTTGAGATAAACGTTTTAGTGCCGAGTATAAATTGGTCATACTGGAGCTTGAGATCTAGTTTCTTGTTGTATTTCATTGTTTTCATTTGCACCCAATACAATAAACACATGGAGCAGTTATGCGTTCTGGTTTGTTTGCTTAAATGGCTATTTTGCTACGGCATTCCATGCAAATGCAGTCTTCAACACATTTTATCCCTAGTGGTCACTGGGCCATTTGGTCAGTCCTCTACAAAACAATTGTGACAACAATCACACCTACATGCAGCCACAGCGCAGCTCACACAAAAGGTACAAACACTCGGCCCTCATGACAGAGCATTCCCGGGGTCCCGGAGCAATGATGTCTACAGCTTGAGGAAAGGAGGCAGAGTGCGCTCATCTTGGACGTCCACTGACCTTATGTAGGATTTATAATTGGGGGATAAAGCCATCGATGGAAACCCAGGCAATGCTCGAAGTCCAATTAATGACCAACCATATGAAGAAAGTGACATTAAAGTATGAAGATAACGGAGAGAGTCCAGTGTGTTCTACGTGATGACCACTCACGTGGGTGTCTTGTATGAGTCGCTGAAGTTTAAGGTCATGCAGGCTCCAGAATCTGCCAAGACGTCCTTGAAGAAAATCGGTCATTCTAATGTTGGTCAACACGTTTGTAAAACCAGCACCTAGGTTGCTTCAAGGTCACACAGAATCAAAGCTGGTTGTGCTAGGAGCAATGAACACGGGTCGGTTTATTAGAGTAGAAATTATATCCAGCTGTTAATAGCTGTCAAAGAGCCCTCGCGTGTCAGCCAGATATGGTTCAGAAGGAAAGGCGATGTACATTAAAGTAAATAACAATGAGGGGAGCACTTTGTACACCATAACGATACGGTGGTCGAGTGGTGGTCCACTATCATTGCTGATCGCGAGGCTTGGAGATATACCGTCCACGAGACCGTCACGCGCGCACACGGTCACACACACGCACGCAGATGGAATGAGAAAGAGACAAAGAGAGAGAGAGAGAGAGAGAGAGAGAGAGAGAGAGAGAGTGAGAGAGAGAGTGAGAGAGAGAGAAAGATGAGAGAGAGAGAGAGAGAGAGAGAGAGAGAGAGAGAGAGAAGTAAACACCTGTACTTGACACGGTGGACTTTCGTAGGAGGGAAATGTAGGCAACGTTTCGGATCGTAAACAATTTGTCAACCAATGATAGACTCAATTTCCCCTGTGCCATCCCCTCCCCATCTCTTGCATTCTACATGGCGTAGTATCTCCGCTCCGAAATGTCGGCCACATATTTCTTTTCTGGAGGTCCATAGTTCCGGGTAAAGCTATTTACTAACTCATTTTGTTATTGTTACATTGGTATGACATTCCTCTGGTTCCTTGATCTACTGCACATCCACCTGTTTACGAGCAGGCCATTGTATGATACAGAGCCGGCAGCTGCACGTTCTCCATGGCGATGCCGCGCTGAGTGCACTGACAAACATGCTGACGTTGTAGCATGCACAGGTTTCTGAAGATTCTTGTAAACATGTGCAGTGTATGAGACTCGCAGAAACTTGCAGTGCTGACTGTGGTTCTCATTTCATCACCCTGAACGGGAAGTTGATCATTTTTCCTGCCGTGAGACTCTTCCATACAATCACTTCCTTTCATTGATCAAAGTAGAAAATCTGCGACTGTAAAATGATATACATGTAATTTAGATGTGGGCTTGATGTGAAATCGTCCACTATGCGAAACAGGCACTTGTGGGGTTAATCTCTCTTTCTTTAACTACTGTGAACCACTACACTAGACCTTCAAGACTTGGCCGTATACAGTCCTTGCCTCGCTACTTTGGATGTTCTGTGTTTCTGTGGCCCTGCCTGAGCATACCACAGAGGAACTGGCGAGGCATGCCAGTGATGTCCAAGAGGATGTCATGTACATTTTATCCGAAGCTGGGCTTTCAGGGTCATGGCCTCAGTGCTGAGCAAAACGGTCCTGTCCAGAGTGTGCAGGTTAGTCAGCCTGTTCTGCCACGTGACGCCCATGACTGAGCAAAGGTTTTTAGTGTGAAGGTTGTCACCCCGCTTTTTGTATTTCCGGTACAGTGTGCAAGCTTCGGTCCATGCAGAAAGCTTGTGAGCACGGCTTGTGCGTACATTGGTAGCCCAGCTGAAAATCATTTACAATACAGTGCAGCAGTCGTCGGTGTTGTTCTTAAACTTTTATCAGTTTTCACGTCGGACTATAGATTTGTGTTATCAATATAATATGAAATATGAGCATATATTATGGAGGCTTTGGTAGAGATATTTAATCATCATCAAAATAGACATTTTTACAACGTGCAAACTGATGCATCAAACATTCACTCAATTAAAAAAAATTGAAGACCTGATATTTCCAGTCCATGTGTCATCCATAAACTTGATGACAATAGAGTCATTCATTTGACAAAAATCCCTCTCCTATTCACACTGTACGACAATGGGAAGCGCCAAAGGACATGCGAATTTGTGTTCTAGAATGCACATCACTTTAGTCTACTTACATTCCCCTCTGTGTAAACGAACGATGACGCATGTCTGAGACGATATAAAATAAATTGGTGCTTGTAAAGACCTAATAAAGGAAAGCTCATATAAAAATATGTCACCTGTATGGCATGTCTATGACAAACCCGCTCAGACGTTACAAGAAAAATCATGAAATGGCATCTGAATATAATACAATCACTTACTTACGCAAAGACGTTACTGTCATTTGTGAGCAAATCAGTGAAAAATCACTCGACTAATTGCCAATAATAAGACAAGCAGCAGTGACCCGATGCTGGCATTAGCTCGAACTGCGGGGGAAGACACGCGTGGACAATTCCCGGGCGGAACGACCACACGCTGCTCTGTGGGAGATGGCGTGGTCTCCACGGCGCCTGGCATCAGATCCCCGTTGTCCTCGATGATTCTCCTGTAGACGGCGGCGGAGTCCCGGGGCTGTCTGTGGGGTGCCAGGCCGGTGGTGTTCAAACGGAAGAGGCCCAGACGCCATGAGTACCCCCAGCCCCACTCCAGCTGGTCCAGCAAGGACCAGTAGGTGAAGCTGCGCACCGGACTGCCGTCAATCCGCACAGCTGTTGGGGAACAGGGAGATGTAGAGTCAGTAGTAGACAGGGAGTGTGTGACAAAGGGTGTCGTGCACATAGGCACAGTCACATGCACGTGTACACACATACGCGCGCGCGCGTACACCCAAACACATGCCCACACAAAACCCACGCGCATGCACATATGTAGACAAACAGTTGTGCATATATAAACATGCACGTGTTACTTGAAGGAAAATGCATAGCTACCATAATAACACAGGACTTATTATCAGCTGCATTCAAAAGTTAGGTAATGTGTA
>JAWQFJ010001239.1:35000-55000 GCA_034096865.1 Theodoxus fluviatilis
GTGGACATTACTAGCCCGTTCTATGCCGTGTAGGCAATCATTGGATTTGTGAAAATCTGCTGTACTCGCTATGTATGACCCCGCACCATTAGATGAGTAGCATCGTACCCTCGGTCAATTTGAAGTTATGCAGTATTTGTGAAATACAGATTCACTTTTTTCAAGAGGTCAAAATCGTTTTTCAGTGCGATGATTCGTTCAGAAATGTACGCAGTTGAATCGTGCATCCTTAAGAATCAACGCTCTGAAACACTTGTGAGCTCAGTCAAATTAGAACGCTTTGGTCTTTCCTTCGTTGTCGATCTGAGAGACACCGGCATGAAATGTTCGTGCGAAACATCGCCTACAGTTGGAGTGCAGCTTGGCAAAACTTGTCTACAGAAATTTCCCATTCGGAAAAACGTGAACCTGTCCACTTGATAACGAACTTTTTACTTATAATTGAACCTGAAACCGCCCTGTCTATTGCGTGCAAACCACGGAACTAACAGATCCGTTTCTCATCTGGCCCCTGAAATCAGTTTTCTTTCCTTTAAAAATCGTTATGACCTTTCTACGTCTGCGACACACTCTGGATGACCTTTCTGCTGTTCCTTGTGAGGATGACTGATCAGACTGTTGCTCCGGTCTATGTGGCTGACTTTCTTTCCGCTTACAGTAGTTCTTACTACCATTTCTGCAACTCCCAGTTGTAGCTGGCCGATTTCTTTGCTGCTTCGCCTTGTGTGACTGACCTGTCAGCTTTTTCCTGCAATATTGAGTGAATTATCTGTCAGCTGTTGACTGACCTTTCTAGTTCTATCAGTAGTTGTGACTGACCTTTCTGATGCTCCCTGTAGTTCTGGTCGTACAGGCGGTAGGCATGGGCGTGGGCCAGCAGCATGTTGTGGACCGCAGTGTATACATATGTTGCATTGCCATGGATACCTGGTGGTACCTCCCCCATCTGGTAGGCCGAAACGGCGTACTGGCGTGGATTGGCCAAGGTAACCCAAGTCTTCACCTGACAACAGACATGTCGGTCTATGATCGACTCTAATCCAGAGACAGCCTTGTTAGGTGGAAGATAGCCTGGGTAATTTGGAATATTTAGGAAAGGGTGTAGCTCTCAACAACATTCTGAACTTGCTCAGCGTCTCCGACTTTTACGCACCGTGGGTTGGGGGTAAGAACTGACACACGGCATATCCGAACGCCATTCGTAAGAGGCGAACGAACAAGGCAGTCGTTACTAAACTTGATTTTATTCTAACTACCTCTGATGATTTCCCTCGGTCAATGGCCTTACATGGCATACAAAGCTGATAGGTTGTAAAACTTCATTCATCCATCCTCCGACATCTTTAACAGACTACAGACATGCCTGCCCAGACAGGGCATCTCATTAACGACTCTGACAATAGATAGAAGGCCAAACACTATAGAAGCCAGAGGATACTTCAAGAAAAAAAGTGTGACGGAGACAACAATGTCATTGCGTACATTGTAAATATACCGTCTCACTCCATGGAAAAAGACTCTTTACAATTTCGTCCCCACACCATTTTAATTCTGTTGACAAAATTTCATTCCATACGTGTCTTGACACAGAACGTCGGCATGTTTGTTTTACAAGACATAATTATATTGTTGCCTCCCACAACATTATAATTGATTTTGTGTTCACAAACTATTTAATGTTGTAGTCAGCATGGTTAATTATTACATTTGACACACGCAGGTCCATGCCACCATTAAAAAGTAAAATGTTCTGAACTCAAATTCCTTCCTGCTTACCCTTCATCCATTAACTTTTCATTCCGTTTTAGGCAACTCACTGTAATCATTATCTTCACCCCATTATGTCTCAGTAGCGGTTGATTTCCATTGTTGCGATACCTACACGACCAAACTGCGCATATCACTCCTTGTTTCTGGGCGAGAAAACATGTCCCGTGCATGAACAAAGAAAGACAACCCAAAACCCCCACAAAACAAATATGACCTGATCCAGCAAAAGGCACACACAGTCGGATTTGAAGATTTGAGTTATTACTATCATGAAACTAATAAACTAGAGCTTTAAAGTGGTACACGAATAGAATAAACCGGCTGATTCAACATAAAGATATTGCATATTGTACGCGACTACCCGCAAAGTAGTCATATTAAGAAAACGGTCGTTGAAGTTGAAAAATCCAGTGAGTGTAAAACGTCCCTAGCAACGGGGGTCAAACGCGTGTTACACAGTCATTTCACAACAGGATGAAATGTGAGTGTGCAGAGCAAAACAAGTAAAGATTATCGACTGCAGAATTATGTCATATGCTCCAGTTTCGATGCCGAGATTCAATTCTTCGATTCAGCCATGAAGAATCAGTGCTTCTCAGACCACAAGGAAAGGTAAACACTTCTCTGATACTGTGAAGCAAACCACTTTGCAGGCTGCATCTATCTTTCAAACTCTCGGAGATGCTAGAACAATTGTCCCAGAAACTAGATATAGCCAAAACTCAAATATCGACAAAAATCATATCAGACACTTTGCTTATGTTTTCTAGCGTTTCGCTCCAGCAAACCTTTTGTGCTCTTTTCCCCGGTCAGGTTATAAATACCTCAATTACGTCACCTTCAGGTGGAGCTGGGTGGCCCCTTGGCGATATCCCAAGAGCGGTATGAGACGAGTAACAGTGGATTCTCTGGGTGTCCTATCCATCCTTATGACTCCCCAACTGGGATGTCGCTACCCACCCTGTCTCTGTGGGAGAGAAATTACACTTAATCTCCTCCAGTTTAACGCTTCAGTTGTTAAAAGTTGAGTTCCCATCTTGGTTATGTGACTTAATTGGCCCTAAACTTAAGATGTACCTACGCACTCTAATGACTCGCCACCTGGGGTACTGCTGCCCACCTTGATGATTCTTTATCCCGGGTGGTGCCGTCCACTCTGTCTCCCCTGCCATACCACATACACAAATCCCAGAAGATTCTCCATGTGATGTTGGGTTATCCACCTTCAAACCCCATCTGCTGTGTGAGCTTGTGTTGTGCCTGCCCACCTTATGCACTCGATGTATCGCTACCCACCCTGTTTCCATAGCGTCTGAAGCAGAGGTCGGCGTAGCCGCGGAAGGCCAGGGCGGTGGAGCGGTTGAGCCAGCCGCCATCTTGCTGCAGGGCCTGGGGCAGGTCCCAGTGGTGGAGCACGACCACAGGAGTGACGTCAGCGTCCAGCAACGAGTCGATCAGATTGTCGTAGTAGGCCAGCCCCGCCTCGTTCTCGTCCCCAGCCCAGCCTTTCGGTAACACGCGAGACCACGAGATGCTGAGCGCGTAGTGCTGCGCCTGTAACAGTTGTCAATGAAGGCGTGAGTCTCGTCTAAATTATGACCAAAAAAGGTTGTGAGCTTTGATGCCCCCTTACAGGTAAAAACCAGGTCGCATCGAAACCCAAGATGTTTGATATGAAAAACAATTTTGGTGACACCCGCCTCTTCGTAATTCATAAAATCCACTCAATAATGATGTCCCAGTCCTAAAAAATGTTTTTGTATTTTTGTTGGGACCTTGAATACTCAGACAAGACATAGTTGCTACGCGATAAACTTACAGTGCCGAGCCTGAACTTGTCTTGATTCACGCAAGAGTAAATGAGACTAGAATTGGTGAAGTGGCTGAATTTACATTATTGTTGAGGTACTGGCAAAAGATAAAATGTCATGATTGCAAACAACCTCTTTTCTTCGTATCATTCGTAGCTGTGAAATTAAATCGCATGCACAATGGCGAGATCGACTATCGCTCAATTATTTTGCGCAGGTAATCGCATAACTTAAACGCTGCAAACGTCAGACAAGCAGATGTGGCAGGCTTGTTCTCAGACGTGCTATTAATAGCTCCATGCACTTGACACGAATACTTCAATGTATGGATTAATTCTCTGTACAACTGTATTTTACGATCAACGACCCCGATGATTGAGCTGTGTCGAATTGCATGCTACTATGAATAGATCATTGGTAATGATGTAAAAACATGAATTGGCGCATTCAGTTGCATCTCTCTGAACATGGTAACATAAAGACCTCATCTATTTCCGAACCCTATTGACATTCATATCACGATTGAGAAGAAATATGGTCAATGTAGAACGACCCCTTATGCCAGTGATGCCATGGTAACAGAACTTGCACATATCTTATATTAGAATGCTTCCCAAGTCATTGGCACTTCCAGAATATGAGCTCCTGCTTCCATGATATGAAAGAACGGGTATGATACACACGTGTTGTTGATTACGTCAAAAGTTCTAGCCTGAATAAACTCTAATATCAAATGAGGTTCAGTGACCTTGATAGCTTTAAGGCTGATGACGTCATCCTGGTAGAAGCGGTAGCTATTGGCAACCGCGTCAGCACTGACATTGCCTCCTCTGGTGTGGTAGTAGTCGTCCCACACACTCTTGCCTTTGCCTGTGTGGAAACACCGTGTCATTGGTGTGTCATGTGTATCATGAAATTAGAAAGAAAGGAAAAACATACAGCACACACAAAGAGAGAGAGAAAGAGAGAGAGAGAGAGAGAGAGAGAGAGAGACAGAGACAGACAGACAGACAGACAGAGAGACAGAGAGAGACAGAGAGAGAGAGAGACAGAAACAGACAGAAACAGAAAGAGTCAGGGGGAGACAAAGACAGAAAGAGAGAGTGAGACAGAGAGAGAGAGAGAGAGAGAAAGAGAGAGAAAGAGACAGACAGAGAGACAGAGAGAGAGACAGAGACAGACAGACAGACAGACAAACAAAGAGACAGACAGACATACAGAGACAGAGAGAGTGAGACAGAGCCATACAAAGACAGAAAGACAGACAGAGACAGACACAGACAGAAATAGAGACAGAGGGAGACAGACAGAGACAGAGGCAGAGACAGAGAGAGAGAGAGAGACAGGCAGACAGACAGAGAGAGACAAAGAGAGTGAGACAGAGACAGACAGAGAGAGACAGAGAGAGACAGAGACAGAAAGAGAGAGAGAGAGAGAGAGAGAGAGAGAGAAAGAGAGAGAGACAGACATACAGAGAGAAAGAGAGAGACAGAGACAGAGACACAGAGAGAGAGACAGACAAAGACATACAGACAGAGACAGACAGAGACAGAGAGAGACAGACAGACAGACAGACAGACAGACAGACAGACAGACAGACAGACAGACAGACAGACAGACAGACAGACAGACAGACAGACAGACAGACAGACAGACAGACAGACAGACAGACAAGCAGGACAAAATACGGGGTACCGCCGACGTCATCCCGACCATGACCCACCGTCAGCATCTGAGCCTCCCTCGGTCTGGAAAGCGGAGGAACCAGCCCCCCAGGAGAAGAAGGGGGGGAAGGCGCCTTGTAGGGGGGTGTCGTAGTAGCGGGGAGATAGGGGTGCCTGGGGGTCCGTCAGCCTCCGTCCCCGCACGAAGCCGTTGTCCTGGGGGCATGAAAGTTCCACTTACTTCACTGCTGTGAGGGAAAGATCGTCGCGCAGTGTGATGTCAGAAGTTACTTCATGTACGGTGTATTTGACATTACGCCGTCTGAACGTTGGCCGCAGTTGTGCTGGGACACCAAACAGAACAAGCTGTGAGGGACATTGCGTTAAACGGCGTTTATTTCAACCCATCACAAGCTTCCGGAGTATAACTACTTCATCAGGAGAAAAGGAATTTTACTCTGAAAAATTGTGAAAGGTTAAATTGAATACCGTTGAACACAGTATCCCGGGATTTGTTGTCTTCAGCATATAATTAACAAAACCCAATCATAATTCATCATCACTTCACTTCTTGAATCGTCTTGCCTCGCTCCTTTTTATGCATTGCATCAATCAATCAATTTCTGTCATGTGAAAATTGAGAATCAAACCAAGCAAGGGTTTTCATGAGGTGCGGTGGGTTAGATACACACCATGGAGTATTCCCTGATCTGTGCCATTCCACGCCCGAGTCCGGTCGTATCCATGCCAGTGAGATAAATCCACTCTTGCCTGTATCCACACACGTCTGTGCTTCTACATACCTGCATGCATTCACACGTGTGTCCACGCACATCTTTTTCCAATTAGCACTTGTCCCTTACACACGCCCTTTTCTCTCACGTGTTTCACACCAGCGAAAAGTTACACCTGTTTCAGTACACGCATAGATCCACTCACACCTGTATGCATGCAGGCTAGTGGTGCATGCAGGCCAGCGGCAACTCATACATGTGTGCATGCAGGTCAGTAGCCACTCTCACCTACGTGCATGCAGGTCAGTGACCACTCTCACTTGCCTATATGCAGACCAGTGGGCACTCATACCTGTGTGCATGCAGGCCAGTAGCCACTCTCACCTACGTGCATGTAGGTCAGTGGCCACTCTCACTTGCCTATATGTAGACCAGTGGGCACTCATACCTATCTCTTTTACACTTCATGTACTCGTACCTGGATGAGGTTGCTGTAGAAGAGTGCGGACATCTTGGGAGTACGCGCCCTGGCAGGGTCAGAGAAGTTGACGAAGTGCAGACCAAAGCGCTCCGTGTAGCCCCGGGCCCACTCGAAGTTGTCCATCAGAGACCAGGCTGTGTAGCTTTTCACGTTCACCTTGTCCAGCTTGACGGCTGAAGCAGGCACAGGGCAGTGCTGAGCTCACTTTGAAATAGTCTAGCACTTACACTGCATTTAGATTCAAGGTGCAGCTACGCCCCAGGATTACGCAGGTTTCTTTTGTTGTGTTGGTATTGGCGTTACACACACACACACACACACACACACACAAACACACACACACACACACACACACACAAACACACACACACACACACACACACACACACACACACACAAACACACACGCACAAACACACACACGCGCGCGCGCGCGCGCACAAACACACGCACGCACGCACACAGACACACGCACGCACGCACGCACACACACACAGAGTATATGTATGTATATACATGTATGAATATGAGTTGTTATAAATGAACTCTCTAAAACACACTCGTCTATCTTTTTTTAATAAAGGGCTTTAGCAAAACGCCTGTCATTAAAAGGTCGTCTCTTTTAAGTTTTTCGAGATATTGATCAACCCAAAAGTAACATATGGGATCATCTTGCAGTGAAAAAAGCTCACAATACCTGATGGGTCCTTTTCAAATGACCTGGGCGCGAAAAATACTTCGTTTCTATTGCAAGAAGTTCACCCATAGTGAATACCATAGGGCATTGACGTAAACTAGACATACTATGATAAGGTCATTGGTGGACACGTGAAATACGTCGCCTTCTCACATGCCTCTGAAGCACTGGTACCACTCATAGCGGACACTCCTAAATGATATTGGCCTTCAAGAACCATGTTGATTATAGACAACGGCGGACGGACAACAGCACCACATTATGTTTTGAGCACCTCACCGAAACATCATTGGTAAGCAACAAAAACCAACGATGTTGTTGTGAATAAAAGCATGTGTATATCTCTGAGTGCCGCGTTGATTACCTGCAGGTTTTTTAAAATGAGATCGTATTTACCGAATGCACCATTATGACGCTTTGCTCCATTAAGAATATCTTAGCCATGACTACCTGTGAAAAATTCATTGACATAGTGGCAGACTACGACAACACAATATTCATTCTGAGCACTCATCGGATATATTTACCTCGAGTACCTCGTCGACGTTTGACAGAATGAAATCATTGGCCTCCTTTTGAGCGTCTTTTCACTCCTGTGTATGTTGAATGTCTCGTTACTGTTTTTGACTTTTTTGAAAAGTGCGTTTCCCTTGAGCACCTAGTGAAAACGTTCTCCTTTGAGCATCTCACTGTTCAACTTGCAGCCAAAATAGTAGCTGTGTACTACTGTTGAGTACCACTTTGAGCATCTCACTGTTCAACTTGCAGCCAAAATAGTAGCTGTGTACTACTGTTGAGTACCACTTTGAGCATCTCACTGTTCAACTTGCAGCCAAAATAGTAGCTGTGTACTACTGTTGAGTACCACTTTGAGCATCAAACTATTAAACGTGCAGCCAAAATAGTAGCTGTGTACTACTGTTGAGTACCACTTTGAGCATCAAACTATTAAACTTGCAGCCAAAATCGTGAATCTTGCAGCCAAAATAGTAGCTGTTACTTCTGTTCAGTACCACTTTGAGCATGTAAATGTTCAACTTGCAGTCAAACTAGTAGCTGTGTACTTCTGTTGAGTAACACGTGGAGCATCTTACTGTTCAACATGCAGCCAAAGTAGTAGCTAGTCTGTGTACTTCTGTTCAGTACCACTTTAAGCATCTCACTGCAGCCAAAGTAGTAGCTGTGTACTTCTGTTGACTACCACTTTAAGCATGTCACTGCAGCCAAAGTAGTAGCTGTGTACTTCTGTTGACTACCACTTTAAGCATGTCACTGCAGCCAACTAGTAGCTGTGTACTCTGTTGAGTACCACTTTAAGCATGTCACTGCAGCCAAAGTAGTAGCTGTGTACTTCTGTTCAGTACCACTTTAAGCATCTCACTGCAGCCAAAGTAGTAGCTGTGTACTTCTGTTGAGTAACACGTTGAGCATCTTACTGTTAAACTTGCAGCCAAAGCAGTAGCTGTGTACTTCTGTTCAGTACCACTTTAAGCATCTCACTGCAGCAAAACTAGTAGCTGTGTACTTCTGTTGCGTACCACTTTGAGCATGTCACTGTTAAACTAGCAGCCAAAATAGTAGATGTGTAATTCTGTTGAGTATCACTGAGCATCTCACTGCAGCCAAAATAGTAGCTATGTGCTTCTGTTGAGTACCACTTTACCGACAATAGCCATTTAATCCTTTTGTATTGCACTGACGGTTAGAAACATTGCTGCACTCCCTTTAGCACCTTTTCAAAATGTCTACCTTTGAGCACCTCTAATACCGTTTTTGCAGGTAATAATGACGCAGTATTTCCGTTGTGTACCTCTTCGCCTAGGTTGACGTCTGAGCATCATGTTGCTGAACTAACGGTTAAAGACAACACTGTGCTTCCCTTAGGCACCTCTTGAAAATGTTTAACTTTGAGCATGCCAAACATATTTGGGCATGTGATGATAACAAAATACTTACTTTGAGTATCCCTTGCCAATGTTTTTTAATCTTTAAGCAACCTGTCATTGTTCCGACGCCTAAAGACAAACTTAAGACCCCTTTTGAGCACCTCTTGGATATGTCTACCTTTGAGTACTTCGCTTATATGTTGGCAGTTAGGGGCAATATAATATCCCCTCTGAGCACCTTGTCGTAGTGCTTACCTTTGAACACTTCTTTCTAATATTGGCAGTCAATGGAGAGAAGAAGAAAAAAGCTTTGAACAATCTTGGTAGAGTTTACCTTTGAGCACCTCGTTGATGTACTGGCGGTAGAAGTGGACTCGGTGCAGATCATCCAGACTTCCATTTCTGTCGGACACGCCGTTCTCCGTGATGTAGATGGGCAGGTCCCCGTAGTTGTTGCGGATCCAGTTGAGGATCTTCCTGATGCCGAAGGGAACGACCTTGAGCCAGCTGGAGCCAGAGCTGCGGACAACACAAGAGGTAGATCACCGCGAGTGTTTTGAGGACTCAGTGTCTTTCCGTACCCGATACGTTCCTGATGTTAAAGTTCACCTGAACTGATCCAGACCAGATCTCCTTTGCAAACTGGACGACTGACTATTTGAGAAAACAGCTTCAACTGAATTCCAAGAAAGTAAATGTAACGTAGTTTACTCTCTCCATTAGACCAGAACAATGTACTCTGACATAATTTAGATTTTAAGAGCTGGTCTTTGGCAGTATGTCAATTAAGTTGGTTACTCACACATTTTGAAAACGTATTAAACCATTTGTTTGTTCACGAAGACACCACTACCACCAGGCTCTTATCATTTTTCTTATCTAACACATCCCGCAATGATTCGCACTTTATGCGACGTTGTAGATGCTGTCATATTTCCGTGCCTACTTCCTACAACAATGAAGCAAAGTTTGTAGGATGTCCTGGTCATACACATACAGAGGTTGCATAGAACAAGAACTCATGCTGACCCTAGCCATGCGGGGTCCTTTTCTGTGACGACCCCAGTGTCGCTGAAGTAGTCGGGGAGTCCCAAGACAGCCTTTTCTGGAGGAGCCAGCTGGGCCAGAGCGGTGGTGTAGTGGTTTAGCCCGAAAAAGTCCGACGTCCCTGGGTGGATGGCAGCAAGCAAAGACCGTTGTAGAGCAAGTTTACATAGGCCAAGACTACATCAGAGCAAGCTAGAGATAAAGGTTGTGGTTTCACATTACACTTTATCAACCGTACATGGGTCTCAGCCCACTGTGCACTTTAAATACCCTGACCACATAGTCACTTGCTCAGTCTTTAACTATGATAAGCATACTAAAACTGTTGCAGATCACGCTGTCGGGGAGATGCATTAGGGCCACACTGGATGCCCGGTGGACGATGTAGGACTCACCGTTGATGTTGGCTTTTTCCTCTTCTGTGAACTCTGGCAGACGAGACCCGGGTAGTCCTTGTTCCCTGCTGATGTTGGCGATCCTGGTCTTCATGATCTGTGAGCAAAGACACAGCCATTGCAATGACGACGCAAGCATTCTTTAGGATCACGCATGCTCTGCTTTGATGTGAGTAACTAACGCTGATGATTTGTAAATAAAGATATGAAATCTTAATTCCGGGGTTCCATGCAAAATCTGTTAAAGAAAGACAAAGATCTCTCAAAGATTGTCAAGTACTCAACAAATAGATTTAACTTTAGAAATGTTCTTTGAATCCGCAGCCAGATGATTATTCCTCATACAAGTTTCTCTGGAAGTTTGTCATTCTTTACACTACCCGTCTCCCAAACCGAGTGGCCTTTTCATAGATTTGACACCTTTTAATCCTACAGGTGAGCTAATCTCTGATCTAAACGATTTTTTTTAGCTGTATCTCCCAAAGAACATTCTTCATTCTCAGTACTCTTGCCTACGCTGTCGTATTTGCCTTGTCCCTTCTGCAATAGTTTCTGATCTTCAGAAACCATCTTTCAAAACATACACACAAACACACACAGACACACACGCACAAACTCACACACACACACTACACATACATAATCACACACACACACACACACACACACACACACACACACACACACACACACACACATACACACACATACATATAGCAGAAGACCAGCTCTTAACTCCTCGCAATACTCCACTTCCCACCCATATCTCTTGGGTCACATGTATCCCACAGGTGCCCACCTCTGGGTAGTCGCCGTTGACGTAGACAGGGTGGGCGAACCAGCCGAGGAAGAACTGCAGCTGCCACTCTGAGGCCCGGATGTCATCTCGCCGTGTGGGGTCCTTCGGCTCAGCCCAGTCTATGTTGAGAGTGATGCCCACCTTGCCTGCAATGGCAGTCACACAGATAAAAGGTCAGAGGCATAGTAAAGGGGTCAGACGAGAAAGTCTGAGGTGATTGTAGAAGATTGTATGGCCGGAGACACGTTGTCCTTACTGCCGGAGTTATTTGTAGAATCCACGTGCTTTCAGCCATGTTGGTAGGAGGCGAGCGCTGTCTGCTAAGCTGTGCTACGTGAAAAATTGTTTTGACAACCAACAAAAAGAAAAATTAAGAGGAGTCAAACGCTCCTACTACTTTATACCATCAGAGAAAACCAATCAAGGTCCGATTGTGCAAAGGGTGACCGAAGCTAGACGAAGAGGATGGAAAAAGAAGATTTACAGAATAAATATGACCTTTCGAGACAAACACCCGGCGAGAATCAGCAGACATCTCCCACGAATCCTGCTACGAAGAATCGATAGATTTCCAAAGACCTGTAAAACTTGAACTCTTCCAACGTGTACGCCGATGTTCCGAGTACAACATTTAAATATGTCCATGGCACTCGTTGGCGGAGTGTTCCTCAATTCCGGATCAAGTTGGTCCTTCGTCAGCTGGTATGAATGGATGGATTGATGGATGGATGGGTGGGTGGATGGATGGAGTTTTAAGGCTTATCAGCCTTTGTAGGCTACGTAAGGCCACCGAGCACAAAAACCACTAGAATAGTTCCGAGTCAGCGCAAATCAAGTGACGATGTACCTAGTTATTCGCCTCTTACGAATCGCGAAGGACCGGAGACGCGGTGGATCAATTCTTAACACACACACACAGACACACACACACACACACACACACCCTAACCCACAGGGAGCGTCAGCTGGTATGGATCGAGCCCGCCGATCACCTCAATTTTGTTGAGGTAAAGTCTACAGGCATCGGGTTTGCGAAACTCAGCGTTTTCACGAAAATTACCTTAGAGAGAAAAATGTATCAACTAACTAATTATTTTAGATGTTGGTTTCTTGGCACAGCCAGCTTACCATGTCGGAGCAAGAGAAAAGCGAAACGATCACTCGTGCACTGAATTTTGATGCGTGACGGGGACATTCCCCGCAGTATGTTTTGTTTGCTTTGTAAGGTTTTAGCACTAGATGTGAGTCACGGACACTAACAGCTGACTTGGAGAGAAGAATACAGACCATGGACATGAGATGCTTTCGACGACTCCTCGGCATCTCCTACAATGACCGCATCACAAACGAGGAAGTCCGAAACAAAATCAGGCAAGCCATTGGGCCCCATGAAGAACTACTGACCACTGTGAAAAGGCGCAAACTAAAGTGGTATGGGCACGACTCACGATCGTCAGGGCTTGCCAAGACTGTGTTACCAGGCACAGTAAAAGGAGGGAGGAGGAGAGGCAGACAAAGGAAAAGATGGGAGGACAACGTCTCAGAGTGGACAGGGATGAGGCTCAGCGAAGCCTTGGGACAGTCCGAGAGGCGAGAGGAATGGAGAGAACTGGTAGCCAGATCATCTGTGGTGCCCCAACGGTCGTCCAGACTACGGGACAAGTGAAGTGAAGTGAAGTAGGAGTAAAAATGGTCAATTATTAATATAATTGGTGAATTTAGTTGATCATGCACTCATCGACTCTGATCGTGAATTTTCTGTCCTCGCCTGACCAGGGAAACGAAATAGTAAATTCAAGCCAGAACTAAACAGTTATCTGCTGCCATTCATTCGAGCTTTACATGAAACATTATATCACACTAGCTCGATCGTCTGCTGGCGTAGTGGCTACGGTTCGATCGCGTTCGTCTGCTAGGTATGTACGGTGTGGTTTGTTTACTTCTCTTCTGTGGGTTTTGTGTAGAAAGTATATGTGACAATAGCCTATTATGACTATTTTCGATTCGTTTTTTGACTCACATGCGAAGCAAAAGTGAGTCTATGTACTCACCCGTTTCGTCCGTCCGGGCGTCCGGGCGTCCGAAAACTTTAACGTTGGATTTTTCTCGGAGACTATTAAGTCTATCAATACCAAATGTGGCATGATGGTGTATGATGACAAGGCCTCCAAAAACATACACAGTGACTTGTCCTTGCTTCAAGGTCAAGGTCGCAGGGGCCATAAATGTTGTCTAAAAAACAGTCATTTTTCACATTTTCTCAATGTTCTCTGAAGTTTTTTAGATTGGATACCTGACCTATATATGGTATATAGGGCAAAGTAAGCCCTATCTTTTGATACCAGTTTGGTTGACCTTGCTTTAAGGCCAAGGTCACAGGAGCTCTTCAAAGATGGATTGTATACATATTTTGAAGTGACCTTGACCCTGAACTATGGAAGATAACTGTTTCAAACTTAATAATTATGTGGGGCACATGTTACACTTTTATCATGAGACACATTTGGTCACATATCATCAAGGTCAAGGTCACTTTGACCCTTATGAAATGTGACCAAAATGGGGTAGTGAACCACTAAAAGTGAACATATCTCATGGTAGAAAGTGCCAATAAGCACCATTGTGCTTCCTATGTCTTGAATTAACAGCTTTGTGTTGCATGACCTTGGATGACCTTGACCTTGGGTCAAGGTCACATGTATTTTGGTAGGAAAAATGTGTAAAGCATTTCTTTGTGTGTGATGTCATTGGTAGGTTTAGTTGTTTGACCTTGACCTTGAAGGTCACCTGAAGGTCAAGGTCATATAAAGGTCAAGGTCAAGCATGTGAGTCGTATGGACTTTGCTCTTCTTGTCTCTAATTAAACTTTTTGCATGCTTTAATGACATCCTTTTGCCACGATCTAGCGATAGTCACTCCTCAACACAGACCGAAACATACCCCAACATGTAGCACCGGAAGTTGTGTAATCTACGATCATGGCTGCGCTGCTAATTACCATATGACCCCTGGTGAACTCTTCCTCGGCCATTGAATGCGGTGACCTCCTTGTGTTTAGCCAGCAGTTTAAAAAAGGGTCAGTTATGAAGGTCTGAGTTGAAGAATAAATGTAAAGGGTGATATTTCAGGAACGAAGACTGTGTTGAATATCATGCTCACCTTGCGTGCAACACCAGTCACAAGGGTAGAGAACAGAGTCAGAGTCGAGGTGTAGGTTGAAGAACGAGGCCTACATATGACGTGATGGCAGCGTGTCTACTGTCACTCGTCTGAGGTTTGGGAGGTCAGACGTGAGAAATAAAGACAGGAACTTTTGACTTGACCATGTTTCTGCAGATCTTACTATCGTTTTCTGTGTGCTTCTGAGTGACGTCGTTTCCTCAGATCCCCCTCCCGCCCCCCTCTCTCTCTCTCTCTCTCCCTCCCTCTCTCTCTCTCTCTCTCTCTCTCTCTCTCTCTCTCTATCTGTCTGTCTGTCTGTCTGTCTGTCTGTCTGTCTGTCTGTCTCTCTGTCTGTCTGTCTCTCTGTTTGTCTGTCTGTCTCTGTGTCTCTCTTTCTCTCTCTCTCTCTCTCTCTCTGTTTCTTTCTCTCTTCTCTCTTGCTACTCTCTCTCTCTCTTTCTATCTCGCTACTCTCTCTCTATATCTCGCTACTCTCTCCACTCTCTCTCTGTCTCTCTCTCTGTCTCTCTGTCTCTCTCTCTCTCTCTCTCTCTCTCTCTCTCTCTCTCTCTCTCTCTCTCTCTCTCTCTCTCTCTCTCTCTCTCTCTCTCTTTCTCTCTCACCTTGCTGGGAGGGCCGGAAGATCTGATCGTAGACTTGATAGGCCGCTGCGTGTGCCTTGAGCGTGTTGTGCGCCACCAGGTACGGAGTGGTGCCAATGTTGCGCAGTCCAGGGGCCATCTCCCCCGTGCCGTGGCCCAGAATGGCGAACACCCAGGGCTCGTTGAAGGTGATCCACAGCTTTACCTGCAGTGCGACACGCCGGCATGACACTGATTTGCCTGTCTCGTCTGCATGGGTAGAGGAGCAATCGAGGATTGAATATTTGACAAAGATAATTTTGGAATCATTACGAGTAATCAGTACCTGCTAGCCGCATCCATTTCTCTGTCTTTAAGATGGCTGATGCCGTGCGTGTCGACTCTTCGATATCGTGCCCATTTCCTTCTATGCCTCATCTTCTCTCCTCCCTCATTCTACCATCCAAGATAACCTCAGTCTGATTTGACACCTGGGTTACGTCATTGCTTCCGCACCATTTCAATTTGAAGCGTTCATAAGGAAAGGACGATTTCTTTATCTCTTTTAATAAAACTCAATCTGCCGTAGCCAAAGTGACACGAGTGCTTTCAGAAGCAACTGGCGGTTTCATTACCATCTTGCTGTACTCTACCATGCCCGTCAACACTTGAACCCAGAAAAAAATCTTCAGCATTTTACTCGTTAAAGGTAGAGCCCGTTACTCGAAAAAGCAAAGGTTATGCTTTCGTTTATATTTTAACCAAAAAGCCTGCCCTGTATATAATTTGTTTGCACTCAAGGTTCCTTACTTCACTAACAAAGATAGATACGATGATCGAAGGGTCAGATGTACCCTTTCACTTCCAAAAAAGCATCCAAACCCACGATTTACCACTGTATTGATGCCACAAAGCACTCACAAACACTGACCCTGTCCCCAAAGCTCTCATAGCAGAGTCTGGCATATTCCTTGAAGTGCTGGACAATGGAGACGTTCCTCCATCCACCATGCTCTTCCAGCGCCTGGGGCAGGTCCCAGTGGTACAGCGTCACCATGGGCTGGATGCCGTTGGCCAGCAGCTCGTTGATCAGGTTGTTGTAGTAGTCCACGCCTTCTTCGTTCACCGGTCCCCTCCCCTCGGGCAAAACTCTGGACCAAGCGATGGAGAAGCGGTAGTGGCTCACCTTTTTCCAAAAAGGAATGAAAACTTTTAGGTTGTGCAAAGATGCGTAGATAGCATAATAATCACGTTCTCGTTCACGACGCTCATGACGTGAATCTAATAAGACCATCCACGCAAGCAACAAATGAAATACCATTGTAGCGTTTCGTTTAATTCATGTAAAACATTACACAGATCCATTTGGAAATGCACACTCGCACGTCATCGTCACGACATTAGTCAGAAAGTAACCGAAAGACGCAGGCATTTATCTACTTACGCATTCCAATTGTTCATTTATACGCAGAAGCTTTCTGTTTACAATTAATTTGACAACGCGTCTGTGAATTTATTTAATTCGCACACATTTCAGCGCAAATGTGTTTGTTTTAGTTTTTTGCTAAAAATGCAGCTATAAGCCTTATTTTAAAAAAGCTTTAGAGCTCCTCTTCGCATCACATTTCAGAGTGGCGTTGGTTTAAAAGTCTGCCCTCTTACCCCTAAGTTCTTGAGAAGCTGCACGTCTTCCCTGTACTTGTGATAGCTGTCACAGGCCACCTGCCCCGTGTGTCCCTCGTCCACCTTGCCCGGTATGGCGGAAAACGTGTCCCAGATGTTCGGACCCTTGCCTGCATAAAAGCAATAACTTATTTCACACATTCCAGAAAAAATGGCACTCTTGATTTATTTATTCTTAAGCACCTATCGGTAGAGGTCCTTTAATTGAACGCTTGGTCCAGGACGAAGTATGGGAAATCCCTGAAAAACGACGCTGACCATCAACATGGAGGCATTGCTCCGAGGGGTCCATAGGCCGATGAGACGCGTTGGAGGGAAATAACGACAAAGAAATCAAATCAATGCAGCATGTAAGATTCAAACCATACTGAAAGCATGTGTCTTTGGCGTTAAAGAACTGGTGCAGACTATTGCATAGACGCAACAAGTACAGCTGATGAAGAAATGACAGCCAGAAAAGGAAAAGGAATATGAAGGAAGATATATAGTTGCATCGGGGGGAAACGTGTGAGACAGTGCAGGATAACGAAATGATTTTCATAACAAAAAATGAATAGCTGTGTTCCTGCAACAACGAAGTTTAACAGAATGAAAAACATGATACAGACACTTCACCACGAGGGAGTACAGGTTCGCACATTTCCAAAACAAAGAAAAGACAAAACCAACCCTACAGACGGAGGCAATATTGACGAATTCTAAATTTCAACAAAGTTCCAACCATGTAAAACTACCTAGACTAGCAAGAAAAGCCGTCTCCGAGCAAGTACTCCGCGTGAGGTATGACGGTTCTCATGAGCCTTGGAACAAGTAAATCATAGCTTTGAACGCTTGCCCAGTACATGTAAAATGATATCAAAACAACATATCACTACTAGGGAAGGTCAACTGAGTGGCACCTTACATGCAACTCTGAATGACATCTCATGACAAGGAAAGATAACTCTGGCTGACCGCTCACTCACCGTCCTCGTTCCAGGCGCCCTCCACTTGGTAGGAGGCCGTTGCGCATGCCCAGACGAAGTCCTCAGGGAAGGTGTCGTAGTAGAAGTCTCTGTCAAGACCTGGGGCCGTGCCCCAGCCCCCGGGCTGCGAGTAGCCAGGCTTGAACCCGTTGTCCGCCACCAGCGTCTGGAACCACAGGGCCGACTTCTTGGGGGTGCGAGGTCTGGCGGGGTCCGAGAAGTCCACGTGGTGCAGCCCGAACTTCTCCGAGTAGCCCGTCAGCCACTCAAAGTTGTCCATCAGCGACCAGGCCGTGTAGCCCTTCACGTTGCACCCGTCCAGCTTGATGGCTGCAATACGCAGGGTAAGGTGGGGCAGTTCTTGCAGAAGTTCACTGCACAAATACAGCTTACTGAGCAAGCCCTCGTGGCATCTACCAAGCATGCTGGATGGAAAACCAGAGCGTTGGATGACATACTGTCGTTGCACTTCTGTGAATGTTGGCTCCCTTTACATCAAACATAGAGTCTATAGATTACAGCAGGAAAAACGATGTTTATCTCAGAGAGACAAGTTTCAGCTATATTTGATGGATTCTTGACGGACTCGGGGCGAATCGCCCAATCGTTCCATTTTGATTCATGTCAAAATGTCAAGTAGTTTCCAAGTCTCACCGGTTCCATTTATTGGATGAATGCAACACATTCTTGTGTCTTGTATCTCAATCCCTATTCCTCGAAGATATATCGAGAAACATCAAGAAGCAATATATACAGCCAGGTTTTCGCCGAACAGTATTATAATACGGTGTGATTTAAATATATTGATCCACCATTTATCTCTCGAGCATTTTACGAGAAGCCGTTCCAAATTAGAATGGAATATATTCAAAGAGCTCGGATGATGTTTTACGTACCACAAACCACATATTATGGTCCAGGAAAGATATATACCGACATGATATCGATACGTACAAAACATGTAAGAAAAAGGTGCTACTTGGTATGATAATGCGTCCGTGGCATAAACTTAAATATATATTACCTTTGATAGCGTTCCCACGCCTTCTCAGCAGTCGGATTGTAAATCTAATGCGTTACTTGCGGGTGACAGAAAAGTGTATTGAAGCGAGAAATCGCCAATACGTAGTCCTCCATATTGCTGTCTTAAACTCCACGAAACTCACGCAATTGATATGCGAACATAATTATTTCACAATAAATCAAATTCTGTTAGAACCATCCGACATAAACAAATCACACTTTTTTCTTTTGTACAATCAAATGTGCTTGCCCGTCATGCAAGAGTGTTGTAGAACGTAAACTGTCATGGTACCTTTGAGGACTTCATTGATGTACAGGCGGTAGAAGTGGATTCTATCGTCGTCATAGATGGACGCATTGCGGTCTGAGATGCCGTTCTCCGTGATGTAGACAGGGACGTTGTTGAAGCGGTACTTGAACCAGTTCAGCATCTTCCTTATGCCAAAGGGAGTAACCACCAACCAGGAGGACCCAGAGCTGGAACACAAAAGGCAGAGTTCCGAATGCTTGTAGACATGATCATTATCATATCATGTAGTTTGCCATGAATTTTACTTTTTAATGGGTGTTCCAGGCAGTTAGAAAATTAGTTTCCCTCAAGACAATATAGCTAGCAACAAAAAGACGGAGAATGGATACAGTTATTTTTCACATTTAATTTGAAGTTTATGTGTTTTTTAATGCGAGATGTATATGTCGGGAACAATTAAGACCTGTAACAAAACCGACCGGTTAATATGTAACTTCACGTATTTTGGAAACTCACGTTTGCAATACTGGGTAAACGGAAGAACTACTTTTGTTGTTGTTGATATGTATCAGTTTATGGGGTCTATTTTAAAAAATACACAGGGAAGACAACATTACAAGGAGAGCAAAATAAGGAAGAGACGAAAATATTATTAATATAATGAATTTCAACACCATATCATCATCATCGTCGTCATCATCATCATCATCATCATCATCATCATCATCATCATCATCATCATCATCATCATCATCATCATCATCATCATCATCATCATCATCATCATCATCATCATCATCATCATCATCATCATCATCATCATCATCATCATCATCATCATCATCATCATCATCATCATCATCATCATCATCATCATCATCATCATCATCATCATCATCATCATCATCATCATCACCATCATCGTCATCATCATCACTATCATCAGTTAGGGGTTGGGGGAGACTGGGAGGGGAGAGAAGTGCGGGGACAGGGGTGGCATGGGTCATTCAGTAGGGTGGATCTCAGGGGGGGGGGGGATCTGAACTAATCCT
>JAWQFJ010001239.1:60000-62500 GCA_034096865.1 Theodoxus fluviatilis
CCCCCTCCTCCTCCTCTTCCTGTTGCTCCTCCCCCTCCTCCTCCTCTTCCTCTTGCTCCTCCCCCTCCTCCTCCTCTTCCTTCTCCTCCTCCCCCTTCTCTTCCTCTTGCTCCTCCCTCTTGCTCCTCCCTCCTCCTCCTCCTCCCCCTTCTCCTCCTCCTCCTCCTTCTCCTCCTCCTCCTCCTCCTCCTCCTCCTTCTCCTCCTCCTTCTCCTCCTTCTCCTCCTCCTCCTTCTCCTCCTCCTCCTCCTCCTCCTCCTCCTCCTCCTCCTCCTCCTCCTCCTCCTCCTCCTCCTCTCTCTTCTCCTCCTCCTCCTCCTCCTCCTCCTCCCCCTCCTCCTCCCCCTCCCCTTTCCCCTCCTCCTCCTCTTTATCTTCTTCCTCTTCCTCCTTCTCCACCCCCCCTCCTCCTCCTCCTCCTCCTCCTCCTCCTCCTTCTTCTATTCCTCCTCCTCCTCTTACCCCAAGGGCTTTTAGAAGCTGGACGTCTTCCTTGTACTTGTGGTAGCTGTCGCAGGCCACGTCTCCTGTGGCGTTGTTGTCGACGATGTTGGGCTTGTGCGCCAGGCGGTCCCAGATGCTTTCCCCCTTGTCTGCAAGCAAAAGTAACCTTTGTGGGATCTTGAGGCGACATCGGACCAGTGATACAAAGACCCGATTCATGGGTACAACCTTGTTTGAAGCGAACAGATTAAGCACTCTGCAATTGTGGTATAGGAGACTGACATCTTTCGGACCGACATGACAGCTCAGAAGAATTACCAGATAATTCTTGACACTCACACATGGTGGAAGAGCAGTGAGTCAACTTCGAATAAAATGCTATCAGTCCGGAAGGGTTGCAGAGGAAACTGTGTTGTGATGAAAGATAGTCCAATTTACCTCAACGGTCAAGAAAGTAAAGAACCACATTAGCCAAATGGCCCACAGATTTTTTCTCTCATTTCATAGCCTTGGCGAAGAAATGGTCATGATAAAGTGTCATCTTTAAGGTGCAGAATTTCTTACTTTGTAAAATTATGCCATTTCTAACTCACTGATTCTCAAAATTATTCTCCTCGGCGGAAAGAGGATGACTTTGCAAGTGACTTCTCTCTTTCGAGCTAAAACTGAGGAACTCGCCTTACAATCTCCTCTCGCGACAAGATAGCCCTTACAAATCATTTTGTAATCGCTGTTCCTGAAAACTCGATATGTCATCAGGCATAACGCCAAGTGCCAAGGGTAAACTTGAAATGTGAATAATTAATCCTGATTAGGTGGTACGTCATCCACGTGAATATCGGCTTTTACCCTCCACTCTGGCATTTGTCACACTCGAACAGCTTCTGCAGAAAACAGGTATCAGCACTGAGAAGACTCCCCCACTAACCGTCCTCCTCCCATGCGCCCTCGATCTGGTAGGCGGAGGTGGCGGTGGCCCAGGCGAAGTCCTGGGGGAACTGGTCGTACAGGATCTGCAACTCGTCCTCCATGGACACCAGGCCTGACGGCACGCCCCCGGGGCCTGGGTACCCGGGCTGGAAGCCCCGGGCCTCGATCAGCTGCTTGTAGAAAAAGGCCGAGGCCTTGGGGGTGCGGGGCCTGGCGGGGTCCGAGAAGTTCACGTGGTGCAGCCCGAACCTCTCCGTGTAGCCGCTCTGCCACTCGAAGTTGTCCATCAGCGACCAGACCGTGTAGCCACGCACGTCGCACGCGTCCAGGCGTATGGCTGCAGAACGAGACAGGGAATGGACGCAAATGAAGACAGCTGGGAGATTCCTCATGGTGTCCGACAACAACTTGGCTATGCAAGGAATGGTATATATAGCTGAATGAATATATTTGTAGGAACTTCCAGCTGTATAAAGCATCGCAAACGGTGAGGAAACTCATAACCTTGGCAGTTGTCTAGAAAGTGAAAGATGTTTTTGAAGTACTGAGAGCATATATACTTTACTCAGTGGATCTGGTATTGAATTGCACCGTTGAATACGCGTGTGTGCATGTTGTACATGAATGCGTGATGCAATCGCACGAAAGTGTGTATGTGTCCATATGTATGTGTATGGTGTGTGTGTGTGTGTGTGTGTGTGTGTGCGAGAGAGAGAGAGAGAGAGAGAGAGAGAGAGAGAGAGAGAGAGGGGGGGGAGGGGAAAGGAGAGAGAGAGAGGGGAGGGGGAGGAGGAGGAGGAGGAGGAGGAGGAGGAGGAGAGAGAGAGAGAGATAGAGAGAGAGAGAGAGAAACAGACAGACAGACAGACAGAGACAGACAGACATACAGAGACAGGCAGACAGAGACAGACAGACAGACAGACAGACAGACAGACAGACAGACAGACAGACAGACAGACAGACAGACAGACAGACAGACAGACAGACGGACAATCGGACAGACGGACAGACGGACAGACGGACAGACAAACAGACGGACATACGGACATACAGAGAGAGAGAGAGAGAGACAGATAGAGACAGACAGACAGAGTGAGACAGAGAAAGAGAGACAGACAGAGTGAGA
>JAWQFJ010001239.1:67500-100000 GCA_034096865.1 Theodoxus fluviatilis
GGTGTATAGTCAACAGTGTCAGTCGAGAAAGGAGATGTCTGCGGACAAGTGCCGTTCTCTTACCTCTACTACACAGTGATCAGATCCGCTTTGTGTGCATCAATCTCACCTCGAATTTCAATCGTCTCCTCGTTCGTGAAGGTGGGGAGTCTGGACAGTGACAGATTCTGCAGGCGGATTTTCTGGTCCACCTGTGACCTCATGACAGCAGGGTAGTCGCCGTCCACGAAGATGGGATGGGCAAACCAGCCAAAGTCGAACTGCAGGTTTCGCTCTGCAGCCGCCACGTCTTCAGGGTCGCTGGCGTTCTTGGGCATCATCCAGGCAGCGCTCAGAGCGATGCCGACCTGACCTGCAGGTATGTATGCGAGGTATAACTCTATGCAAGGGATGTGTCCGTGATTCATGTTCATAAAGAGAAGAAAATGAAATAATTATAACGATGAAAGTACCGTTGGAGTCATTCTCACTAGGAACTAAACCACCACAACCAATTGCCCCACATGTATGCCAACAAGTCGACGTACATATTTCAATTCCGTTCTCTAACGAGAAAAACTTTAATCGCGTGGCTGTCCGCCCGTAGCCAATCTACTCTCGTAATAAAGAAACTTGCTTACGACACTGCAGGAGCGCATAGATTCAGTGATGAAATAGAATATAATACCAGGGATGTGCGCACGCTCGAATCTTAAAGGGACCGTATGGAACTTTCATTTTGCAGTAGACACAGAGTCGTAATTAGTCTGAAGGAACGCCAAGCACGGAACGTGGGAACACGCAGAAAAATGCTTGAGACAAAATGGCAAATAAACACACGACAACGGAATGTTTAGCCTTTGGTGTTAATTTCATCAAACGCTGTTTTAGAATAAACGTTTGTCTAGTATTACTATGTTCCCCGTACTTCCAAGCTTTAGGACATAATGGCACATATGTGTAGGTCCATCACTGGGCCAATCGCGGATCCCAAAAAATCAAAGTGTGTCAGCTGTCCTCCGACGATCAGCCTAAAAGATTGATATGTCTGTAGTTTAATTTGATTGCAGAGATACAATAGAGTCTTATAAGAGTATATGAAAATGGGCAGTAATCTTAAACTCACAGACTGTATAGTCAGCCATCAAAAACATCACGTCAATCTTTGACATTGCATTGAAGTTCTTGTTTAAGACTGACCTCCCTGGTTATCCTGAAACTCCCTTTGGTAGAGTCGGTAGGCCCGCGCATGCGCCTTGATGAGGTTGTGACCTGCGATGTAGGTGTAGGTGCCCGGCCCCCACAGCCCCGGGGCCTTCTCCCCCGTCCCGTAGCCCTGCACCGCCACCACCCAGGGCTCGTTCAGCGTGAACCAGAACTTCACCTGCCGTGCAGAATTAGTACAGTGTGTAAGGGGCTCAGCATTCGTATCATACGATATAACATGACTGTATGTAACTCCTTTATGCCTACCACCCCGAGCTCGTTCGTAGTGAACCAGAACTTCAAACCTGAAATGAAGGTTAGTACAGCGTGTAAGGGGTTAAGCGTTCGCATCGTTTAACGTGCCATTTCTTTTCGCAGCTCAGTACCCCTAACATCAAGAATTTTACAAAAGTAAAATAGAAATTTACGTACAGTATCCTGCTGAGGCTGTTCAGTACATAAGGGGTTAAAGTATAACATGATGAATTGCAACATCTTTGTAAAGTCATGCAAGTGACCACTCGGGGTGCTTCGTTGTGAATAAGGTTCAGCTGCCAAGCTGTTCATGCAGAGTTACTAAGCGAATTGTGTTGTAAAATCACTGTAAACCCTCTAGACATCCCAGCATTTATCACAAATACATATTGCACGAAGACGAGAACTTTGCCGAGAGGTCAAAGAAGCACAAAGCATTTGCTGGGTAAGTATCCGTGGTTGAGTTGTTTGCTCGCTCGTTTTTTTGTTCCTACGTTTGTTCGTTTCTATGCATAACTTTCAAAACACACCCAGGTTTCGCTTACTTATGACGACATTAATGGGAGTAGGGAGGGTCAGTTATCCCAGTTATAAAAGTGCCTTTTAGTTTGACTAATTATTAAATGGAAAACTTTTAACGAGACGAATACCTCGAACTGGTGTTCCAATTGCTCTTGTAGTTATCACCTTGCTGGGTTATGATACACAAGGAAATCTGAATATTCCATACAGACAGAGTATAATTGAGGGTTTAAAATGGCCCACTGATCAGGGAATACAATGCAAAACAATTTCAGTCAGTGTTAAGTGATGTCACTGTATTTAATCCAATACCTTGTCCTCCTTTAATCCCAGCGAAGCATGCTTGGCAGTAAAGCAAAACAAATCTACACACTCTAAAAAACACAGATACATTTGAAAAGTGTGTAGTATTACCCATTAACTTCCACACAGAATAGAATCACTAAAGTGTCCAGTCCTTGTAAAGTATACTCATTACCCCAAACAACTGAAAACGAGAATCACCGCTAACCAGAATGTAAAAAAACTTGACCGAATCTCAACATGTGAAGAGGCAACACATTTGCACATCGTTCACAACTGCCTCCCATACTAACGTGCTGTCCAAACTCCTGGAAGCAGAGTCTGGCGTAGGCCTCGAAGTGGTCCACTGTGCGTTCATTCAGCCAGCCGCCATATTGCTGCAGCGCCTGGGGCAGGTCCCAGTGGTACAGCGTCACCATGGGCTGGATGCCGGCAGAGAGCAGCTCGAGAAGCAGACTGCGGTAATAGTCCAGCCCCTCCTCGTTGACCGTCATGTTGGTCCCGTCGGGCATCACCCTCGGCCACGAGATGGAGAAACGGTAGTGCGTCACCTGCAAGGAAAACACGTCCACTATTTAGGTGCCTTTGATCAGATGCATGATTTTAAAAACACCTTTTGAAAGTATTCATTTATTGTGCCCTGGGTATATTTACTATTTACTAGCATATGTATCCTTTAAAATGCCCGATGAATGGTAGTACAAGAAACAATTGAATTGGGTTTTTGATTAATTCTCGTATCGGGTGAGTTCGCAAACAGGTTGAATCCCAAACACTTATGGTGAAAAACAGACACAATTCATGTTATGATCTTTCCTGCCTTGAATACTGTGTTTTAATCTTTGTTATATACAGCCTCCCAACCAAATCCATGGATGTACACTTGCTTAATATTACGTTGTATTAGTACCAATTCCTCACAAAATCTCTCCTCGCCTAATGAGGTACCCAAATTGCTGTGGTGGAGAGAACAATGGATTAGACACATTTAGGAACACACGAAATGATCATATTAAAGTAATGATTAACCACACACAAGCAGGTAGGCAGAGAGAGAGAGAGAGAGAGAGAGAGAGAGAGAGAGAGAGAGATGGAGGGAGAGAGAGGGAGAGAAAGAGAGAGAGAGAAAGAAATAGAGAGAGAAAGAGAGAGAGAGAGAGAGAGAGAGAGGGGATGGAGGGAGAGAACGAACAACGAACAACAAAGTTTATTTGTTAAGTCTCCGGCCTGTCACAATGTTTTTACAAGTTTACCTCATCCGCAGTTGTAATTCCTACGGCCTCTTGTCTACGCTTTAAAGCACAGTACAAATACATAGCTACTGATCTTATTACACAATGATCGTGATACGAAAATAAACGTCCAATTTTTCCTGTCATTAATGTTGTGCAATTAGTTCTGCCTAAGATCTTCATATACTGGGCAGACATACAACAAATGAAATTCGCATTCAAGTTTATTCCTACAGGCAGGACAAACATACAATGCATCTGGATTGTCGGGATTGTAACGCAATTTGTGGGGGTATAATTCACAAAATGCAGAACGAAACTGTATGTACACGTCTCAAAAAGATTTTACATCAAGCGCATACAGGTAATTTTCTCTTCCCCACCTTATCTTTATCTGTCAATAAAAATAGTACCTAGTTACTGGTTAGCAATGCCCGTTTCCAGTCATTACAAAATTCAATGATCAAACACTTGTTCAGTTCCTTAATAAATTCTCTTTCATTTTGTACACTTTGGCTTACCCATATTCGTTCAAAACCGCGCTTACACAACAACATTTTCAGTTGATATGCCTAATTAGTGAGAATTCATTTGCATTTTGTATATCATATGTGGGAATCGAAAATTTTCCACACGGAGTAATCGCACCCAGTACCTTACAGAACGTATGATTGCATTTACCTGAAGTGGATACCTACCAGTTTCTCCATAAACAATTTGGTTTGGTACCTTTATAGGTAGATTTAAGAATATCTTCAATATGTCCAAGTGTACACTTTCTATTAAAGAACAGTTACAGAATCCCCACACTGCTGAGGAATATAACACTATACTGAGAACTTGAGCGTCCAACATTTTGTAAAAAGCATATGGTGAAAAACACTGCAACCTTCTCACACATCTTGTAAGTTGTATTGCACTGGCTTTTGCTCTCTGTACAAGATCTATTTAAACCAGATTTGACGATAGCCTAGTGGTAAACAAAGACCCCAGATTTATAAACGCTGAACTACTTCTAACATCCCATCACCCAAGTACCACTTTTCGTGTTCTGCCAGATGGCCTCCATTCCTGAATACCATAACCTTTGTTGTTTCCCTATTTAGCATAAGACCAATATCATAGGCACCTCTCTTCAGGGTGTTCAATTGGTTTTGCAAACCCGTAACAGAGTCAGATATAAGGACTATATAATCAGCAAAAAGTAATAAGTAAATTATGACATCACTAGGCATTATCTGAATACCAGGTTTCCCATTCTTAATTACCATTTTTGCAACATAATTCACTAATGTAAAAAATAATCGGCGACATTTTGCGACCCTGTTTCAACCCTGCATTACTTTCAAAAGGGTCCGAATAGTTACCCTTGAACCTTACTTTACATATAACATGTAACTAAATTGCCTGACGCATCTTTAAAAATCTCCCCCGGATTCCATACAAACAAAGTATCTCCCACAGTGCAGACATGTTGACCGTGTCAAACGCCTTCTTAAAGTCAACAAAAGCTGCAAACACTTTTCTTTTTCTTCCTAAATAATGCTGAATGACAGAGTGAAGAGCAAATATATTGTCTACAGCGGAGTAACCTTATCTAAACCCAGTCTATTCTTCCAACAGTCACATTGTTAACCTCTGCCCATGAAGTCAGTCTGTCAGTAAGAATGGACATGAACACTTTGCTGACCACACTTGTCATAGATATACCTCTATAATTGTCAGGAGGGACACGCGAATCACCAGTCTTGAAAATTGCCAAAATGATTGACTGTTTCATTGAATTAGGAAACTGTTGTCCCTTGGAAAACATAGCCTTGAGTAATATTGTAAACATGCCTAACACGGGTTCTGGAATGCACTTAATCATCTCTGTTGTAATTGCGTATATCCCTGCAGATCTGGGTCATTTTAATTTACTGATGGCACACATAACTTCATCTTTAGTTATGTCAGAATCCAAATATCCCAACTCGGCTTCTGCAAAGCTTAAAATATTACCATCTATCGTTTGAATTAGTCCCTTATCACCCACTAATGAAAGATCGCAATGGAGAGAGAGAGAGAGAGAGAGAGAGAGAGAGAGAGAGAAAGGGGGGGGGGCGAAAGCGAGAGAGAGGGTACGAAAGCGAGAGAGAAAGGGTGCGAAAGCGAGAGAGAAAGGGTGCGAAAGCGAGAGAGAAAGGGTGCGAAAGCGAGAGAGAGAGAGAGAGAGAGAGAGAGAGAGAGAGAGAGAGAGAGAGGGTGCAAAGGCGCGCGCGCGCGCGCGCGCGCGAGAGAGAGAGAGAGAGAGAGAGAGAGGGTGCAAAAGTGTGTGTGTGTGTGTGTGTGAGAGAGAGAGAGAGAGAGAGAGAGAGAGAGAGAGAGAGAGAGGGTGCTAAAGCGAGAGAGAGAGGGTGCGAAAGCGTGAGAGAGAGGGTGCGAAAGCGAGAGAGAGAGAGAGAGAGAGAGAGAGAAAGAAAGAGAGAAAGAGAGAGAGAGAGAGAGAGAGAGAGAGAGAGAGAATGAGAAAATTAAAACCTCCACAACTGTTAATACAAATACAATTATTTTTAAGTAAAGCATGGTTTAAAAAAGAAAAATGCAAACACCTCTCCATCATACTCGATTATTTTTCTGAAGAGTCTCACAAAACTGCTAACCTCATCATGAGTGAACACAATGACGGACTCGAGGACAATGGGCACTCGCATCCAGAACCAAGCCACACAGCACCGCGATGCTGAGGCATTTGTCCCCTGACCCTGTCACTGACCCCGAGGTTCTTGAGGAGCTGGACGTCCTCTTTGTACTTGTGGTAGCTGTCGCAGGCGACGTCCCCTGTGTCCCCATTCTTGATGCGTCCCGGAGTCCGCACGAAGTGGTCCCAGATGCTGGGCCCCTTGCCTGAAGAAGAGGCATCCCATGTCCTGTCTCACATAATCCTCTCGACACTCTCCCCCTGTGGGTTGGGGAGTTAAAAATTTACCCACAGCATCTCCCTATGCGATTCGTAAGAGGCGAATAAATAGAGACATCGTGATTTGATTTACGCTTACTGGAAACTATTCTAGAGTTGTTCGTGCATAATGGCCTTGCCTTGCATAGCCTAGAATGGCTCATAGGCTCCATCCATCCATCCTCTCGACGTTCCCTCCAGCCTTTTCCTTCCCACCCACTCCTGCCCTCCCGCTCTACACTCTTGCTTGATTAGACCTCTGTTTCCTCTCTCGACGTATTCAACATTCTCATTCTTCCCTCCTTTCTGTCTGCCATTCTGTGTGTCTGTCTGTGTGTATGTCTGTGTGTGTGTGTGTGTGTGTGTGTGTGTGTGTGTGTGTGTATGTGTGTGTGTGTGTGTGTGTCTGTCTGTCTCTGTCTCTTCCCCCCCCTCTCTCTCTCTCTCTCTCTCTCTCTCTCTCCTTTTTCTCTATCTGTCGTCCTTTCCTTCTTCTCCCCCCCCCCTCCCTCCCTCTCTCTCTCTCTCTCTCTCTCTCTCTCTCTCTCTCTCTCTCTCTCTCTCTCTCTCTCTTTCTCTCTCGTGCTTTAACTTTTGCACCAGTATCAGGCACATCGCATTGCATTTCTCATGTATTCTGCTGTCATTTTCCATCCCCATATACATTCTGCATCAGACTATTTTCGCACGGAGGACATATATTATTTTCATTGATTTCGTCCCCGCACGATCCCAATCCTTCGTTCCATATTTGTACACGTATTTATTTTGGATATATGAAGTGAGAGTAGAATGACAGCGCAGGTTCCAATACAATGTACAGCAAAAATTATGAGTTATTAAGCTGATGGTGAAACGATTATTGTTAACATGTTTAGAAAGCGAAGGGCATCTATATCAGAGTCTGACCTGAAACTAAGCGTGTCTTGCAGGAGATAAAGAGCTAAAGCGGGCTTTCGTTGTTTTACAAGAATTTGCAGATAGAGAGAAGTCAAGTCGATATAACGAGAGCCAAGTATAAGCATGTTCTTCATACCGAGTCCCACTCCTGCAAGTGACGAAAACATAGTTCAAGATCTCTAGCACATACGCAATGCAGAGACGGTGCAGTTAGAAATATAATAGAAATCAAACACTACCGCAACACGAAGTCACGAAGTCTTTCAGGAGCTTTCAAAATAAATCAAACCAAAGCCAAGAAAGTTCGTATGTACGTACCGTGCGTTGCTTACCTCTTCGAGAGTTTACCTGTAAGGCTAGATATCCTCAGGCTTAACCCATCGTCCTACTTTATTCTTGTCGTCTCGGAGGCTGTGCGTGTGTGCAGGATTTGGAAGACTACACTCGGACCATGCCATCCTCGACTTCTGTGGATAAGTGTGGAGTTATGACGCACTCTGAGTATTTACATTGCACTGCGCCAAACTCCCAGAATTACTTATCGAGATGTGGGCATGTGGATGTTGGTAATGGTCATAAAAAACACATAGGGGCATTAAAAGTGCAGTTCAGCCAGGTGACTTCCTTTGCAGATTAACGTTGCCGACAAGTTTCTGATTGTGCCTTCTGCAAGTGACCTTTCATACTAAATAATTTCTTCCGATAATCATATTTTTTGTCCGACCACATCCCTCAACGGTACTGTGTGTGCCTCAGTTTGTGAACAAGAGTAAAACCTATTAACGAAATCAAGAAGCTGTCAATCAAGGTATTCCACATAACTGCGCCAAGACAACAGCTTCTCAAAAGATCTTTGTTCTGAAGACAGTGCATCCTTTCTACTCTCTATCATTGCATGAGGACGAGAAGGAGAGGTTGGGATGTTTGCCCATTGGCAATGTACACATCTCAACTATGGCCTAGGCGTATGGCGCGAGTAAACATCAAGAGAAATCAAAGCAGGATTAGTCCTAGCACAAACACTCGTGGACAGCGAGCCAGGGGGACCGCCACACTGGTGCTAACCCAGGGGATTCCTGCCCGACCAGCTGTGGAACAGCTAGCCTGGACAAGGCATCCGGTCAAGGTCACGAAAGGTCACCTTTGAGACGGCCTTCCCTGGCCCAGTCAGGTTTATTGACCTGAGTATTAGGAGCAGCGTAAGCTGAGCAGAGTAAGCAACTTGGCGTGGCGGTGCCACAGGCAGGCAGAGCTCAGTTCTACTCAGCTTGATTTACGGAATATGTTTCTTTTTGTGCTGCATCATAAACGAAAGTTCATGTATGTATGTCAGACTCTAGCACAGCGCCTGAATTCAACAGGTCTGTTACTCTTCAGCGCTTCACACAGGAACGAGTGTAACATGTTTCGGCTCCGGAAGAGGAAGGTCTTCAGACCTCTCATGAAGCTCAAGAGAGATTGAGCTACTGCTTTCTAATGGATCAATTAGTGTAGAAGGCCAAGGACGAGATATAGTCCTCTGGAAAATGGACAGAAAAGCAAGACTGAACTTTCAAGAATACTAGGAAGACAATATAATAGTGATGGAAAAGGACTGCATCCCGTACGCATGTTGAACATAACATAACCATTTTCCGACTCGGAACACCATTAACAAACGCAAATTTGGTGGAAGAATACACCAAACTGTACCAGAGCACTAACACGACTGATTCGAGATATTCGTGGTTGAAATAAAGACAGAAGAACGAGACAGCTATGTGATAGTTTCGTTGTAGATGGGGTAATGATGAGCCTACAGCTCTCGCCAGCTCGAAAGCAACTAGAGCAACAATACCATTAGCAAGAGAGCGACAACAACAACAACAATGACAAAACACCCAGAGCACAACACCACACGCATACAAGCAGGCACGCATATCTTAGGTATGCAGGCGTGTATACATATACGCACGCAATGTACTCATGCATACACAGTCACAAAAGATCATACAAGAGGACACATGAAGGCATGTATGTATGCATGCAAACGTACATGCACTTACATTATTATACTCATACACTCTTTACTCTCGCAAACGCATCCAGACATATACGGGTACGCATATATATATATATATATATATATATATATATACATACATACATACATACATACATACATACATACATACATACATACATACATACATACATACATACATACATACATACATACATACATACATACATACATACATACATACATACATACATACATACATACATACATACATACATACATACATATCAAAACGACTTTATTCATCAGATTGGTACATTTACGGTACAAGATGAATTACACACATGGTGACTTGAAGTCATGAAGAGGTTATGAAAGCAACAGATACTGGATCACTCACAGAGTTCACCCTGTGGGGGATAGGCATTGCGGAGACGCACAAGAGTTACCACTCTTCACATAGTACTAGGTGGGTATTTGGATTTTAGGGCAGTCAACCATCGAAATAATAGACCTTATCGCTCTCATCATTTACCCCACACCTCCCACCGTCATCCTCATCATCACCTCACATACACATCTACAATCGAAAGGACTTTATTACTCAAAGTTGGTACGTTTACAGTACATTAATGCACTTGACACATAGTAGCTTGAAGACATGGGGAGGGGAGGGGAGGGGAGGGGAGGGGAGGGGAGGGAAGGGGAGGGGAGGGGAGGGGAGGGGAGGGGAGGGGAGGGGAGGGGAAAGTTGGAGGGGAGGGGAGGGGAGGGGAGGGGAGGGGAGGGGAGGGGAGGGGAGGGGAGGGGAGGGGAGGGGGGAGGGGAGGCGAGGGGGAGGGGAGGAGAGGGGGAAGGGGAGGCGAGGGGGAGGCGAGGTGAAGGGGGAGGGGAAGTGAGGGGAGGGGGGAGGGGAAGGGAGGGGAGGGGAGGGGAAAGGAAGGGAGGCGAGGGGAGGGGAGGGGAGGCGAGGGGAGGGGAGTATACATTTACAAACATTGACTGCACCATCACAGGTCTACATGGTAAAAGGAAATATGAAACGAATTACTGTTGCAGTATTAGTCATCATCAGCAATATCATAATCAACATAATCGCCACCATCATCAGTATCTTCATCAGCATTACTACCATCATCACTGTCTCATCCACCATGAAAACCACTGACATCACTCTTGCCATACTCTCTCAAAACGCCGGCACCACCATCACAAGCACCATGCCCGTCACTGACATTATTACCAGCGCCAAGAACGCCAGGAAAAGTCCCTGAATTCCCGTGCAATGGGAGAGCTCAATGTTTTTAGCCACTCGTTCCTGTTGCATTTTCACCGGTCAGTCAGTTCAACCATAGGAGACACGTGTTGTCGCCCCTGAGCTAATTCAGAAACTTGTATGCTACGCTACCGCTCTACACCGCTGCTTCCATATTATGTTTGACCCTATCATAGCACTGATGGAACAGAAAGAGGCCACACCTCGGGCGCGTGATGCTGAAAGTCCACACAGCTTCAGTCCGCTCACAAACCTGGAGTGCACACTCCCTAGTGAGCCCACAACGAGCACTACTGTTTTGCAGCAGTATCCCAACTCGTTGATCTTTTGACAGAGTGGGAGATACTTATTGAATTTGTTCTGATAGCAGTCATCAGCGAATGCGTCGAAAGGCACAGATACTTCCACTATCAGACACGATTTTCTAGTGGAGTTGATGATGCACGCGTCGGGTCTAGTGTGCCGCAGATCTACAAACGCGTCGTTCTCTCCTTCAGCAAAGTGTGACGGAGTCACATGCTGATCACGGAGGACGGTTGCGCAGGGATTCGCCTCTGCCACGTTTCTCGTGACGATCTCGCTGATTCTGTTGTGTCGCTTCTGTATAGCTGTCTTGTTGTTTTTACAGCCGTTGATGATGTGGCTGACAGTCTCTGAGTGGAAACCGCATCTCGGGCATAGTTTGGGCCACGTTGCTGGGTCGTACAGATACATACATACATACATACATACATACATACATACATACATACATACATACATACATACATACATACATACATACATACATACATACATACATACATACATACATACATACATACATACATACATACATACATACATACATACATACATACATACATACATACATACATACATACATACATACATACATACCTACTTACATACATACATACATACATACATACATACATACATACATACATACATACATACATACATACATACATACATACATACATACATACATACATACATACATACATACATACATACATACATACATACATACATACATACATACATACATACATACATACATACATACATACATACATACATACATACATACATACATACATACATACATACATACATACATACATACATACATACATACATACATACATACATACATACATACATACATACATACATACATACATACATACATACATACATACATACATACATACATACATACATACATACATACATACATACATACATACATACATACATACATACATACATATCAAAACACTTTATTGCAGGAAATTGATTACATTCATCAAGAGCAATATCAAAGGAATGCAAGCGTTACCACCTTCCACTTCGATGGCCTCATGGATAACTGAGCATGTTGGAGCTTTATGACGTTATTCTATTATACAACATTCGCCATGTATGATTGCATTTGGCCCTCTCTATATGTAACTATATCTCTTAAATTCTCTTCCACTCTCTCTGTATTTCTCTGTTTCTCTGTACTTCATTCTGTACCACTCATAGTCTCTCCGTCATTGTTTGTCCGTCCCTCCATCCACCCATATGTCTGTCCATCTGTCTGTCCGGCTCTGTCCGTCAGCTTGTCTCTGCCACCCTGTGGGATTCTCTCTCTCTCTCTCTCTCTCTCTCTCTCTCTCTCTCTCTCTCTCTCTCTCTCTCTCTCTCTCCCTATCTCCCCCCAATTCCCCCCTCTCTCTCTTCTGTATATGCATTTACCACATGGCATAGGTAGATTAGCACGCAGCTTGTATGTACCTGGTCGAAAACCTCTTTTAATAATATTATATCAAGTTGAGGGTCATCATGGGTGTGAGCTGGTCAGGTGAAAGTCAAGGACTTACAGTTCGCGTCATTATGTGACCTCGTCTAGCCCAGACTCTTCTTGATCCAATCATCACCGAGATGCTGAGGTATTTTGCAAGGCCTTTGCTCACTCTCTTGGGTAAGCCTAGTAGTGTCAGGCCTGGGACTACGTGTCGGTGCACGGTTCCAAGAGAACCTATCACCAGGACAACGATCTTGGTGGAAAAACCCGCTTCACAAAGCCTGAAGTGTAGTGGCATGTATTTGTTGAACTTATGTCTATAACATGCGTCCAGAAATACATCAAAAGGATTGGACACTTCAACAATGAAAGCGGCTGATTGACTATGGTCTAATATGCATAGGTCTGGTTTGCAAGTGTCTATGGCTTCTCCGTGCAAGGCCACTGGCTGATTGTGGAACACTTCACAATACTCCGTCAGCACCGACTTGGTGAGTTCCTGCAGTACGAGCTCCACACAACGATCGTGTCGCTCTGTGTACAGACCCCGCAGTCTCCTACATCCATTCAGTGCGTGAGAATTTGTGTCTGTACTAAATCCACACAATGAACACTCGCGCGGGTATGTTTCTGGATAGTACCTGTTGTTGACAGCACTAGTTTCCAGCAGTTGGAGCCGACCCTTCACCACAAATCGAGTCAGTTGATCGGTGATCGCGCTATTTGTCAGGTGTCCGTTGGAGCAAGTCATGTCGGCGACGGGCACGGCGTCGCGGAGTAGTCTCCCTTGTTGCTCCAGGCCGCGCCAGTGCTGTAATGATTTTTCTATGTCGTTCTTCTTCATTGCTGAGAACAGGCACGCGGAGTTGGTGAAGCGAAGAGTGATCTCGTCGTCGTCTGACAATGGCATCACCACCCCAAAGAGATCGCTATCGCGGTCGAACTCGAGGTTCATTTTCAGCCGAACACACAGCTCATTCAGCTCCACGAAAACTGAGCGTGGCCAGTTCACTTTGCAGCTCTTTGCAATCCTGCCGGAATCGTTGGTCTCATATCCACCGAAGCTGGTTTCTTCCTCCCTACATACATACATACATACATACATACATACATACATACATACATACATACATACATACATACATACATACATACATACATACATACATACATACATACATACATACATACATACATACATACATACATACATACATACATACATACATACATACATACATACATACATACATACATACATACATACATACATACATACATACATACATACATACATACATACATACATACATACATACATACATACATACATACATACATACATACATACATACATACATACATCATCACTGCATACATACATACATACATACATACATACATACATACATACATACATACATACATACATACATACATACATACATACTCATACATACATACATACATACATACATACATACATACATACATACATACATACATACATACATACATACATACATACATACATACATACATACATACATACATACATACATACATACATACATACATACATACATACATACATACATACATACATACATACATACATACATACATACATACATACATACATACATACATACATACACACACACACACATCCCTACTACTACGTACATACATCATACATACAGTACATACATACATACATCATTCCATACATACCTACCTACATACATACATACATACCATACCTACTACATACTACATACATACATACATACATACATACGCTACATACTACACACACACACACATACACATCCACATCACACATACTACATACTACCTACTACACACATCACACACACACACACCTCGTCACATACATACACACACCACATACACACCCACACAGGCCACACACACACCTAACACACACACTACACACACTACACAACTACCCACAACTACCACAACACACACAACAAACACACACAACACACACACACAACACACACACCCACACACACCACAAAACACACAACTTACACACCCACGCCGCACTACACACACATACCCTAACATACACCACACACACAGCACACACACATCACACAGCACACACACACCACACACACACACACACACACACACACACCACACGCACACACACACATACACAACACACACACACACACACACAACACCACACACACACACCACACACAACACACCCACACCACACCCACCACACACACACCACACTACACACACACACACAACCACACACACACACAACACACCACACCACTAGCACACATACTACACACTACACAGCAACAGCACGGGGTGTGTCGTGGCCTAACGTACACACATACATACGTTACACACACACCACATACTACATCACTCACGACCTACACACACACTACTACATCACACACACCAGCACACACACTACGCAGCCTACATACATGGCTAAATACATACATACACATACATACATATACAGTACATAACTACGTACATACATACATACATACTACTACTACGGGTACATACATACATACATACATACATCGATGGCTACTACCTACATACTGACGCGTGGCGCATACAACATACAGTGTGATGTACATACAGTGGAACAACATACATAGTCATACGATACCCATACATACATACATACATACCTACATACATACATACTACATACAATACATACATACATACTTGCATCATACATACATACATACATACATACATACATCATACATACATACATACATCATTACTACATACATACATACATACATACATACATACATACATACATACATACATACATACATACATACATACATACATACATACATACATACATACATACATACATACATACATACATACATACATACATACATACATACATACATATCAGAACACTTTATTGCAGGAAGAGGTACAGAGACCAAATGCAACACGCTGGCATGCTTGACATGAATCCCATAACATGATTATTTGGTCTGTTCTCATAAGGCTTACTGCAAGAGCTGGCAGTTATTCCAAATTATTCCACTTCAAAATGCGGCCTGTGTTCATACTTTGTTGGTTGGTGTTATAGACATTCGATGTGGGTGGACCACACTCATTTAGACAACAGTTCTGTTGGGTGGTCTATATCTCGATAATATTTTGAGTGCACCTTCATACCCTTGGCTGTTACATTTAACAAATATTACAAGGTCGTATGCATAACTCTTGCTAATATCACATGAAGTGTTGGATTTAAGCAGAGAGAATGCAAATACAAAATTATTTAATCGGAGTGCTTTTTCTTTCCTTCTCTCCCGATCACATTCTGCTCACTCCCCTCCTTTCAACCACCCGTTCCTTTATTCCCATCTTGTGCAGCAGACGCCCATGCTCGACACATTCGCTGATTGGCTAGCCAATCGCCAACTCTGTTGGCGTGTCTGCAATGGGAGTTAAAGATTTGGACGGATTGCATTTGCTGGTGTAGAGATTACTGGATCGGTGCTACGTGGAACAATGTCATTGTTCGATTCGGCTCATCAGATGTCCTCTACGTGCCCAAGCCCTACGCGATCCTATCATAACAGATACACTGATGTATTTGGCGAGGCTTTTGCTGATACGCTTTGATAGCCCTAGCAGTGTCAGACATGAGACCACTCGACGGTGTACAGTACCAAGGGAGCCGACAACAAGCACTACAACCTTGGTGGAGAAACCTGCCTCGTCCAGCTGCAGGTAGAGCGGCATGTACTTCCGGAACTTGTGCTGGTAGCAGGCATCGATGAACGCATCGAAGGGATTGGATAATTCGATGATGAAAGCGGCTGACCTGCTGTGGTCGACAAAACACAGCAACATACATACATACATACATACATACATACATACATACATACATACATACATACATACATACATACATACATACATACATACATACATACATACATACATACATACATACATATCAAATCACTTTATTACAGAAATTTGTACAAAGACTATTCATGCCTGCTAAAAATCAGCTACACAGAGGAATGCTTGTTTCATCCTAAAACCCTGCTCGACTTTGCTGCCCTGCAAAAGAGTTGTAAAGGCCATAAAATGTCAGGTTGTCAAAATAGTGACCGGATTATCTATCACTTATCTATGTGCATTAGATAGTTTCTTCTGGCCCAAACCCTTCTCGAACCAATCATGGCTGACAAACTAAGGTATTTGGTCAAACGTTTGCTTTTGCGCTTTGAAAGACCCATCAGCATGAGACCCTTTGTGAATCTTCGATGTACAGTGCCAAGGGAACCAACTATCAAAACAATTATTCTTGTGTAAAAGCCAGCGTCATTGAGTGCGATGCATAGTTGCATGTACTTATCAAACTTGTGTTGATAGCATTTCTCAATGAAGGTATCATAGGGGTTGGCAATCTCAACGATAAAGGCGGCTGAGTTTAGATGGTCAATTACACATAAGTCCGGTTTACACGGCCCTATTGCATGCAGCCCTTCCATAGAGACTGCCTGGTTCTCAAAAACCTCACAAAACTCTGTCAACACGTTCTCTTCCAGTTCTCTCTTTACTAATTTCACACACCTGTCATGTCTTTCAATGTACAAACCTTTCAGGCGGCTGCAGCCATTTAGCGCGTGCGAATTTGTGTCCGTGTGGAAATGGCACAACTGACAAGCTCTAGAATAGGAATTTGGGTAGTATGTATTGTTCACCGCACAAGTTTCCAGGAGCTGTAGTCTTCCTTTAGCCACAAATTTAGTGAGATGGTCCGTAATGTTACCGTTGGTCAGGTGTGTATTGGAACATGCCATGTCTGCCACAGGAAAAGCCTCTCGTACCAAGGCACCTTGTTGTTGTAAACTGCGCCAATGGTCGAGGTCCTGCCTGATTTCATTGTGTTTGAGTGCAGTGAACAATTTTGACGGGTCAGTGTAGCGCAGGAAGATTTCGTCGTCATCATCTGCTGCAGGAATCATGGCTGCGTAGAGATCGTTTTCCTCGTCAAAGTCTAATTGGATACCTAAACGTAGGCAGAGTTCATGGAGTTCAAGGTAACTTGAGTGTGACCAGTTGACCTTGCTATTTTTTTCAAGCCTTCTTCTTTCATTTATTTTGAAGCCCAAGAAGTTGTCATCCTCAAGTGGAGCTGCAGGAACCTTTCTCTTCTGCATGTGGAGTGCAAGACTGCTTCTGGCCGTTTCTCTTACTTTTCGATCGTCACTGTTGAGGACTGACAGAAACAAGGTCACTTTTTTGGCATGGTACATCGTTTTGGGCTTCAGTACTCCCAACCCCCCTTCTTTCTTTGGTGTGAAGATCTGACTCCTGGTTGATGATGTGTTGAGCTTGAGATGCTCACGTACAAATTTGACGATCTCATCTTCCAGCTCTTTCAATAGCTTCTCGGTCAGCCACGTGTTGTCATAGTAAAAATTCAGCCAGGATGAAGCAATAACGTTGACCGCTTCTATTTTTTTGTTCACTGGGAGAGGGGAATTAGAAATTTTGCGTAGCAAAGATGTAAATTCGGCCTTGATTTCATCAAGTTGTTTCTTCTCTGCGCTCCCTGTCAAGTTGACGTGAAATCCCAGGTAGTGGTAAGCTCCGTTTTTCCCCAGTTTTGGCAGTTGCTCCCCTTGAATCTTGAGCTCTACGTCATGAGTCTTGTCTCTTTTGGCCCAGTTATTGCCTGTTCTATGGCCATGGATGATTGCGCATTTTGCGTGTTTCACTTCCATGCCAGTAAAAATTAGGAACTCTTCTGTCCTCTGAGTCATGGTCTAAATAGGCTCCACACCAAAGCCTGTGAAGCACATATCGTCCATGTAAGCTTGACAGGGTGGCGATTGGGGCTGTTCATTACTTGACTGTTCCATCCAGCGAATCCAAGGGTCTAGGGCTTGGACGAAGGCTATGGCGGACCAAGGACATCCTTGGATGATGCCTCGGAGCCGTGTTATCTTCCGTGTGATGCTGCCTTTTGTCAGGACCACAAACGTCGAGTTGGTGTAGATGTCTTTGATGATTTCAATGACCTTCTGTGGATAACTTGCCCTCTCCATTGCCTCCAACATGACTGTGTGATCAATACTGCCATATGCGTATTTAATGTCTACAAAGACAGCGAAGAATTGTGTTGACAGGTGTTTGACATTTTTCATCATTGTCTTGAGGGTGAACACGTGCTCTTGCAGCCCATTTCTAGGTAGAGAACCTTTTTGGTTTTGTGACAGTCGGCTTGTAGACACTATCCACGGTAACATTCTACCTTGGATGAGTTTCATAAAAGTTTGGTAGAAGGAGGTGAGTAGTGATATTGGCCTCCAGTCACCGGGTTATTCAGGGTTACCTCCTTTTTTGGGTAACAAGTTTACAACGGCGTGCTTCCAATCGTTTGGAATTCTGTTATTCCGCCAGCAAACATTGAAAATGGTAGTGAGGGTTTCTGAGAGTTTTAAGATGTTCCTTTTCAGAGTGCTGTATTTCACACCATCATACCCTGGAGCAGTGTTGTTCCTCAACTCTCTAACAACCTTTTCGACCTCAGAACACGGTACTCCCCTCCTCCCTTCTATACCGGTATTTCCAACCGATTCCGTTACACCACTAATCTGTACTGACTGTCACGGCATAACTGTTTGTCCCACCACAGCTGCTGGGATTTACTGGGCTTCAGAAGGGATACCTCTGTTTGGTTTTACATACATACATGCATACATACATACATACATTTATACATACATATCAAAAAGACTTTATTCATGAAAATTGTACAACATCTGCACACATGAACAAATTAATGCATAAACGCTCAGCCATTGAGTATCTGTACAGAGCATAGACCTAATTTGGAATAAAGAGTAGTAGCGGCTGATCATATGGGCTTAACACATATCTTTGTTTGGCTACAACATATGATATGCCTTTGTCATTTGCAAGGCCTTTATCACCATATATTATTTTTTCAAACATAAGTTTACATTTGTAGGCCTGTTAGTCACCTGTACAGTGTTTACCATACATACATACATACATACATACATACATACATACATACATACATACATACATACATACATACATACATACATACATACATACATACATGCATGCATGCATGCATGCATGCATGCATGCATGCATGCATGCATGCATGCATGCATGCATGCATGCATGCATGCATGCATGCATGCATGCATACATACATACATACATACATACATACATACATACATACATACATACATACATACATACATACATACATACATACATACATACATACATACATACATACATACATACATACATACATACATACATACATACATACATACATACATACATACATACATACATACATACATACATACATACATACATACATACATACATACATACATACATACATACATACATACATACATACATACATACATACATACATACATACATACATACATACATACATACATACATACATACATACATACATACATACATACATACATACATACATACATACATACATACATACATACATACATACATACATACATACATACATACATACATACATACATACATACATACATATCAAAAAGACTTTATTCATGAAAAATGCACAAAATCTGCACACATGAACAAACTATGAATAGATCCATCTTGTAACTCAGAGCTATTCAACTCGCAAGCAAGAAAATGGAGACCTACATTGTCATGTTGAGTGATGAAAGCCAACACAAAAACAACTAGGTTATCCTGACCAAAAAGATTTGTAACATAAATGTCCACACTTATACACATAAGGCACAGATTTTCATGAGCAAACTAAATTTCACCTGCAAAATGGATAGCTGCTGAGACCTGCATTCACAAAGTTACATTTTCTTTTACATTTAATGTCTCCTCACTTTGACATGAAACACTGGGAACAGCATTTTGACATTTATATATTGAGATATACATGCACTCACACACATACACTTTCTTTACATACATTCCCCTCGCTTTGACATAACAGACTAAATACTGGACTCACGTCATATGGTGAAACGTTGAAACATGCCTGCACCTGCACACATATTATTGCTTAAGATAGTACAAGTACATTAAGGATAAATAGAATGCATAAACTTTCAGCCATTGAGTATCTGTACAGAACATAAACCTCATTTGGAATAAAGAGTAGTAGCGGCTGATCATATTGGCTTAGCAAATATCTCTGTTTGGCCACAACATATGATATGCCTTTGTCATTTGCAAGATATTTTTCAAAAAAAAAATTTTTATTTTTTTTTTTAATTTTTTTTTTCAAACATAAGTTTACATTTGTAGGCCTGTTAGTCACCTGTACAGTGTTTACCATCAGTTTGTTACTTTGACTTTACAGACAGTTAGAAAATTATGATTAGCTTGATGGTAAAAACACTTAGAATAGTTAGTGGGCATTGACATGTGATCCTGGAAGCAGCATTAATTCATACAAACTTACTCATCAAATAACCCAATCTGGGGAAGTTGCAAACAAGATTTGGCACATAATGATCCCTTTAAAAAAAAAAAGTAAGTACAATCAGGAGGCATTTCCAGTGAGTACACATGTTTCTGTTTGGGTGTACAGTGTTTAACACTGTCTTATATTGACATTACACACAGATAGAAATTACCATGTCAGAAGAGACACTTGAAATAGTGGACATTGAGATGCAATCCAGGAGTCAGCATCCATTCAAATAAACATACTGCATTGATTAACACTTGCTGGGAAAGTTGCAAATAAGATTTAACACATACCACAACACAATAGTATATCAGATAACTAATCTAAAGTACACAGAATATATTACAAACAACAAGTGTCACAGTCCCTCCAGTTCAACAGTTCAAGGGAGATCACTTGGATTGTTTCCCTTGCCCTGTTTCTGATCACCCATCAGCTGACTCGTGGATTAACTCACCCTATTCTGTCTTTCAATACACTTTTGCATCTCTTCTTCCAGATGATGAGAGAGCCAATCACAGCACTGATTGAGCAGTATTTTGCAACTGCTTTGGCTCTTAGGGTGCTGAGCCCTAGCATTTTCAGACCACTGCAGTATATATTGTGCACATTACCAAGGGACCCTACTACCAGTACAATGACTCTACAGTCAAATCCTGTCTCTTGAATTCTTTGGCACAGTGGGAGGTATTTTTGGAACTTTGCATCATAGCAAGTGTCCAAAAAGGCATCGTATGGTGTAGCTATTTCCACAATGTAGCACTTCCCATCAGCATAGTTTATTATGCACATGTCAGGCCTTCTGTGTTGTGTACCTTCAAACCTACCAGAGTCTTCCTGCAAAAAATGCGATTGTCTGACAACTTGGTCTTTCAGGATGTGTAAGTCTTCTTTCTGCTGTGATAGGTTTGTTGCCACAATGTTGAGGATTCTGTTGTGCCTGGCTTGAATGAGTCTCTTGTTCTTCTCACAGCCATTCAGGATGTGACTGGCTGTTTCAGAGTGAATCTCTTGCAATTCTTGCTGTAGGACGCTGGATAATACAGATGCAGAAGGCTGTCACACTCGATAAGCTGCAACCTGGCCTTGATGACAAACTTTGTACATTGTCACTAAGATGCATATTTGTCAGGTGAGAGCTTGAGAGTGTGTGGTCTACATTCTTGGTTCTGGCAATTCTTCCCTGTGATTCTTTTTCTTTCCACTGATCTACCCTTTTTTGGATTAGATTCTGCTTCATGCAGGTGTAGCATCCTTTTGGGTCACAGAGAACTATCTGTATTATACACATACATACACACATATCAAAAAGACTTTATTCATGAAAATTGCGCAAAATCTGCACACATGAACAAACTATGAATATATCCATTTTGTAACGCAGAGCTATTCAACTCGCAAGCAATAAAATGGAGGTCTACATTGTCATGTTGAAAGGTGAAAGCCAACACAAAAACAACTAGGTAATCCTGACCAAAAGATTTGTTACATAGCACAGATTGTCATGAGCAGACTAAATTTCACCCACAAAATGGATAGCTGTTACAGTATATCCATATATCTGCTGAGGCCTGCATTCAAGAAGTTACAGTGAGTCAACAGTAGATTGGCTGCAATGATATTTACAATTACATAGTCTTCAATTAGATACAAGTTTATATGATAGGCAGGTTACAGCCTTTAGACATTTTAATATTATATTAGAATATACATGTATTCACATATTGTACATTTTCTTTTACATTTAATGTCTCCTCACTTTGTCATAAAATACTGGGAACAGCATTTTGACATCTCTGTATTGAGATATACATGCATGCACATACAAACACTTTCTTTGCATACATTCCCCTCGCTTTGACATTGGACTATGCTAAGCAGACTCCTGCAGGAGTGTGCTATAGTCAGTTTTCTTTCCACACAGAGTCTGAGCTGCTTCAACAATATCTAGGACTGATGGAAACTTCGTGTTTTGAACAAATAGAATGAATATATAAGTTTTCTAGTGATGAATTTCTCACATAGAGCAGAATACCCTATAGCTTACAGGCTAAGGAGTAATGTTCATAGGTCAATATATCAGTGGTTCTATCTAGCATTATGTGCAGACTCCTAATACTACAGTGCACATAATCTATCATTAAAACCACACACAATTCTCTCTACTCACACAAACTTATTAAACTAATGGATGATAAATGCTCTCGGAGAATGACAGGAAAGCACTCCTGTGCAGCCACAAATCTGTCTTCATCAGAATCTGTCAAGCATAGTCTCCGAGTACAAACAGAGAAACAATAATGCATAGTCTAGCAATTACAAGCACAGAAACTGTGATGCACAGCTTGCAGTTACAAGCACAGAAACAGTAGTGTACACTCTTGCAATTACAACCACAGAAACAGTAGTGTACACTCTTGCAGTTACAAGCACAGAAACTGTGATGCACACTCTTGCAATTACAAGCACAGAAACAGTAGTGTACACTCTTGCAGTTACAAGCACAGAAACTGTGATGCACACTCTTGCAATTACAAGCACAGAAACAGTAGTGTACACTCTTGCAGTTACAAGCCCAGAAACTGTGATGCACATTCTTGCAGTTACAAGCACAGAAACAGTAGTGTACACTCTTGCAGTTACACACACAGAAACAGTAGTGCACACTCTTGCAGTTACAAGCACAGAAACTGTGATGCACACTCTTGCAGTCACAAGCACAGAAACTGTAGTGTACATTCTTGCAGTTACAAGCACAGAAACAGTAGTGTACACTCTTGCAGTTACACACACAGAAACAGTAGTGCACACTCTTGCAGTTACAAGCACAGAAACTGTGATGCACACTCTTGCAGTCACAAGCACAGAAACTGTAGTGTACATTCTTGCAGTTACAAGCACAGAAACAGTAGTGTACACTCTTGCAGTTACACACACAGAAACAGTAGTGCACACTCTTGCAGTTACAAGCACAGAAACTGTGATGCACACTCTTGCAGTCACAAGCACAGAAACTGTAGTGTACATTCTTGCAGTTACAAGCACAGAAACAGTAGTGTACACTCTTGCAGTTACAAGCAAGTTTCTCCTCTGGTCCAAAGTTCAAGGGAAATAATATCAATTATCTCCCTTAGACTGCACTTGGCAGTCAACCCACTCTCACTCTGAACTGCAGCACAGCACCCTTTCCTGCAAAACAGAATTACACCTCTTTTTCCAAATGATGGAGGATCCAATCATTGCACTCACTGAGCAGTATCTAGCTACTGCTTTGGCTCTCTGTGTATTTAGTCCCATCATTTTTAGTCCACTGCAAAATTTGTTATGTACATTGCCAAGTGATCCTATGACTAGCACAATAATCTTACATTCAAATCCAGCTTCATGGATTCTTTGGCACAGTGGGAGGTATTTCTTGAACTTAGAATCATAACAGGTGTTCAAGAAAGCATCAAATGGTGAAGCCACCTCAACAATGAAGCACTTTCCACTGGCATAGTCAATGAGGCACATATCAGGTCTTGTGTGCTGAACACTGGCAAACCCACCAGTGTCCTCCTGTAGAAAATGAGCCTGTTTTACAATTTGATCTTTGAGGACACAAGCATCTTCATTCTGGTTTGGTAAGTTTGCAGCTACAATGTTCACTAATCTGTTGTGCCTGGCCTGACTCTGCTTCTTGCTCTTCTCACAGCCATTCAGGATGTGACTGACTGTCTCTGAGTGGAAAGCACACCTCTTGCACTGCTTGCTGTAGGATGATGGGTAGTATAGGTGTAGGAGGCTGTCACACTCAATCAGTTGAAGCCTGGCTTTAATGACAAACTTGGTGAGATTGTCACTCAGATGCATGTTCGTCAAATGTGAACAGGAGAGAGTGTGGTCTATATTCTCAGTTCTTGCAATTCTTCCTTGAGATTCCTTTCTTCTCCACTGGTCTACTCTTTCTTGGACTAGATTTTGTTTGATGCAGATGTAGCATGCCTTTGAGTCACGAAGTGCTATTTGAATTTCTTCATCTTCTGCAAGTACTATGATGTATTCATCATCTTCTTTGTGCAGCTTGAGGTTCAATTTTGCACATAGTTCATTCAAAGAGATCCACTGAGATCATACATGCATACATACATACATACATTTATCCCTCCAGGTTTATTGGAGGTCCTACAGACTTTATCCCTCCAGGTTTACTGGAGGTCCTACAGACTTAATCTGTCTGTCTGTCTGTCTGTCTGTCTGTCTGTGTGTCTGTCCCGACTCGACGGCCTATATCTCAAAAACTACTGGACGGATTTCCTTGAGATTTTGCACACTGACTGGAAGTTAGGTCCCATTCAATATTATCAAATTTTCAGAATCGAGGTTTGAAAAGAAAGTGACTTTTTTACATTTTGGTGTTTCAATGAAAACGATTCAACAGACTCCATTTTGCAAAATCTGTGACGTGATCATTTGACGTCGAATAACGTGACGTCATTTGCGAGGAGATTTTTGAGAAGGGAGAATAGAATAGAATAGAATAGAATAGAATTCTTCGGCTTGCTTAGGCGTCCAGGGCCTATCGCCGATTCTGGTAGTTCTCTGGTTGTATTTTTATTGTTCTTGGCCCGTATTCACGACGGCGATTTATGTTTTTAACACTCGATTTATCTCCTATCCCCGATTTATCTTGACTTCGGTTTAAATTCTCGTATTCATGACGGCGATTTAGCCCTAAACTCGCGTCAAAGCAGAGTGTTAAACTATTCTCCCGAAGTCGGCAAGATAAATAGATAAACCGGGGTTATCGAGAGAGGCAAGATGGCAGCGATTGTGCTTAAGAAACGAATTTATGTCAATCTGTTAAGGAAAAACCGAGTATTCCGAGACCGAAGGCACCCGTTAGAAGTATTTAATGATGAAGAGGTGTTCAGAAAGTTTCGATTCCATTGAAAGGAAATCTTGGCCATCACCAACGAGATCCATAAAGAAATCAGTCGAACCCAGAATTATTCAAAGGCACAGCAACCGAAAGAATGACGTCGTCAGGCACTTATGACGCTATCACGCATTTTGCACGTGTTAACTCTACACATTCTTTCATAGACAATCTACACTCACAAACACAAGTAATCATACACGTTCTTTGCAAGCACGTCTACTTCACATTCTTCCTCAACACCAGCCTCACACGCCCGTCCTGCAAGTCCTTCTTGCGCTTAGATTTCAGGACCAACACACTCATTTCGGTTTGTGCTCTGTGTGATTCGGGTGTAATACTGCCAATAAACGTCGTTAAGCTTAATATTACACCCGAATCACACGGACCGTTAAGGTGCATGGAGTACAGTACCGGTCAAGAGTCACAACAACCACCGACACCGACCATTTCAGCCTTCTTCATGATGCGTTAGAATCCTGCCGTTGTCGTGGTGAACATGGCTGACAACGGTCAGAATGATTACTTGCTTGGTTTTTTCCTTGTCAAAACTTGTTATACCGTCAGATTGTTACCACCATCAGATTTTCTGCAACTTTTCGAAGCGAATCTAGCCTAAACAACCTACCAGTTATGAATCGTGTTAACAGGATTGACTCCTTGCTTGTAGAATGACGGTACTCGGTAGCAGTACCACACACGGTGTGTGCGTGAATCACTGAATGAGTACGAATGCACATGTCTGGGTTGAACATCTATAATACACTTCCTCCTCTGTGTGACTGTGTGAGTGTTAATTCAGCGTCTATGACATGCCAAAGGAAAGCAAAACATGTCATAATAGGAGCTTCCTGAACCTATCCATCATGTTTAAAATATATGGTTGATTGTTCCTGGGCCGATAGCTTAGAAGTGGATTTACATGCTTTACAAACACTCCGTCATAGCAATTCTCTAATGGCTCAGCTGGTAGAGCGTTCGACTCTTGGTCATGCATGACCAGGTTTGATTCTGCGCTGAAACTTTTTTTTTCTTCTCTTTTTTCGAGAGGTTGTGGTTTTTTGTGTTTTTATGTGTGTGTGTGTTTTCCCCCTCTTTTCTCGAGAGGTTGCGGGTTCGAACCCGATCTTTTTTTAAATGCCAAAACCTGGAGGTTCAGCGCCAGCGGTTTTTTTAGTCTGTCTGTCTGTCTGTCCGACTCCACGGCCTATATCTCAAAAACTACTGGACGGATTTCCTTGAGATTTTGCACACTGACTGGAAGTTAGGTCCGATTCAATATTATCAAATTTTTAGAATCGAGGTTTGAAAAGAAAGTGACCTTTTTACATTTTGGTGTTGCAATGAAAACGATACAACAGACTCCATTTGCAAAATGTGTGACGTCATCATTTGACGTCGAATAACGTGACGTCATTTGCGAGGAGATTTTTGAGAAGGGTGAATTTGGAGAACATTGGTGAAGGAGAAAGAAAGATTTTTTACGATGCGGGTCGTTTGTATCCTGGACGTTTTGTACCTAGTCGTTTCGTACCCTAACCGGTTAGAGTTAGGGTTAGGGTTAGAGTTAGGGTTAGAGTAGAAAAGGTACGAATCGACTAAATGAGGTGCACAACGACTAGGGTACGAAACGTCCTGTATTCGATTTTTTATCCCTCCAGGTTTACTGAAGGCCCTCGCAGCTGTATTGGGGGGTTTTTAATGCCAAAACCTGGAGGTTCAGCGCCAGCGGTTTTTATCATTTGGCCCCAAAACACCTCGTCCAGCTGTATGACGCACAAAACGTCATCACGTCATAAACCATGCAACGAATCATTTGAAAACGGCAGACACGGCAAATCACTTGTTCCTATTCGTGTATGCAAGACGCTGTGTAAAATCGTTGAGTTCCTCCGCCAAGGAGATCATGTTTCACTCTCTGTACGTCAGTCATTCGACAAAGTAACTCAAAAAGTTGAAACGGATTCCAACGAAACTCGCTAAAACCTTCGAGTGCTGCCAGACCATTCCTACCGCCCCATTGTACCTGCAGCAACTGCCCTCCCGACACTGCCCCCCAAATAATCTGCGGTCTGGTGCTTTTCATCTCCTCAGGGTGTCACCGACAAGGTCTTTGTCGGTAGATCGAGCTGTCTGCTCTGCTACATCGGTTCTATGGAATCAACTGCCAGAGACGTTGCGTCAGGAGCCAAAGCAGAGGAAGTTCAGAGGAAGCCTCAAGACGTGCCTTTTCCGCCAAGCGCGTCTTGCTGACTAGGGGATCTTAGTCGACCCCTTCTTGAGACACCCTGGCACCATGGAGTCACGAAAACGCCATTTTGGCGTGGTTCTTTTCTGTGATGGCGAGTTAGGGCTTTATCGAGTTTAAGGGTAAATATCGCTGGAAATGATTCTGTTTGTGAAGGAAACACGCACAAAGGGAAGTGTCAATTATTTATTTATGAAGAGACAGATGAAAGAAAAGCTGAATGACAGAAGATAGCAGTCACGCCTCCCAGAGTAGGGACTGCAATATTATCCCCTCATCGCTTCCAACACAATGCCAACGAGTCGATTCGTTACTTCAAATCCCGATCTTGAGAAAAATGCGTTCAACAGCGTAGCTGGACGCTTGCATATAGTGGTCAGTCATTCTGTGAACCCGAGTCACGTGACTCTGGCACAGTTCGCAATGAATGCGTAATAGACTTGATCCTTCGCACTGTAGCATTGCGCCTAAAATAGTTCGCTCTTATAATTTTTCTCCACTTTTTACAGATATCATTCAGATGTCAAAACTGGTTTCCATTTCAACACAAACATTTTATTTTATCGAATAAATGCCGGTTTATTGCCTCAACAAGAGTAAGTTAACAGTTTTGTGCGAAATAATCTTAAAACTACTTTATCGGCGAATGACAGGAAGCAGATCGGCTATCCAACAAGCCTCTCGTGTGACCTCCATTTGCATATTTCGGACGAAAACCTTCCATCATGTGATGTCGACTGGGCTAGAGACACTTTCGCCGGTTGACGAAGTCTCCAGTGAACTAGAGTGGGTCAGAGTCCCTCTGCAAAGATCCAGTCCCTGCTAGGAAGGACTTGACTGCTGTTTTCCATAACTGAAAATTAACTCTTCAAAAGAGTATCTGGAAGAGAAAGAAACAGACGATGATTCGGTATCAAAAGGCACATGTGATGAGCACGTTTATGAAGATATGGAGAAAAAATATTTGGAGGGTCTATGCTGTTCAGCACTATCAAGTTTTCTCGGGATGTGCAGAAGTCTAGGTTTCGCGTTGTCTCCTGCAGCGAGGGAATACTAACCAGTAATCTTGATTTTTGTCTTTTCTTACATGGCAACTAATTCACTTGGATTTAAACGGAATCAGTAAACACTGTACACTGTGTGTATAACAACTTTTCTCCCTGACTACAAAACGCACGAGTGGAGGTGAGGGTGAGGGAAAGCGTAAACCTTGTTCGCACTAACAAAACAAAAATAGGGAGAAAATGCAACCTTGATACTTTCTAAACTCCTTCATCGCCATCTCATGATTACGCTGTGGTCTTGGGAGAGAGTGTATGAATAAACCAAAAGTAACTGCCAAAATCTGCGACACGTTGATAACTTCCGTTATGGATTGAACGAGTGCAATTAATGTTTTGTAATCATGCATTAAGCCCCATGTTTGCATGCATGAATTACAATAAATCATCATCATCATCATCATCATCATCATCATCATCATCATCATCATCATCGTCGTCGTCGTCGTCATCATCATCATCATCACCACCACCACCACCACCACCACCACCACCACCACCACCACCACCACCACCACCACCACCACCACCACCACCACCACCACCACCACCACCACCATCATCATCATCATCATCATCATCATCATCATCATCATCATCATCATCATCATCATCATCATCATCATCATCATCTTCATCTTCATCTTCATCTTCATCATCATCATCATCATCATCATCATCATCATCATCATCATCATCATCATCATCATCATCATCATCATCATCATCATCATCATCATCATGTATCTCCTGCTTGGCTGGTTGCCTGTTTGATTTTGTTTGGCGACTTGGTGTTGCCTGTTTCTGTTGGCGACTTGGTGTTGCCAGTGTTCGTTTTGACGGATGTGCGTCGCTGGTTTCTGCTGCTCCTAATCTTGAGAGGTAAGGATATCGAATACACTTTTTCTCTTACTGTCTCGATTTGTTCGCGGTTTTATTGTATCTGCCTCTCATTCTGTTGCTTCATTGTTTCTTTAACGGAAGTTATAGTTTGTTTTTTTGGTTATATTTCCGATTTTGGGGCGCCAGGCCATTAATGTGGTTTAGTCTGCAATTTGTTATAGGGTTTTTGTCCCTTGGATTGTGAATTTACTTCATTGTTTTGGTCTACCGTTGGGACCACGTTGGCCCAGCTAGTAGAGCATTTTTGGCGCTGACCGAAAGGTCGTGAGTTCAGACCCCGCTTGTGGTCTTACATTTTCCCTGTCTGTCCCACGCAGAGCTTTGGCTGTGTGTGTTAAACTGTTAAACTTCATCATTCTGTATCATCTTGATTAGTGTCTACCGACTTTTGGACGTTTGTTGTGATTTGCTGCGTTTGATCACACTTGTGAATTGATATTGCTTTTGAGATTTATTCGTTGTGAGTTGTGAGTGTTTTATAGGGAGGGATTTTGTAGTAATTGTATTTGTATTGTTATTATTTGTGTCAATTTGCTGAGTGAGAGCAAGTTGGTAATTGAAAAGCATATCTGTACTGCTTTAATTCTTTTAAGTTTCATCCTGTTTGTGGCGTTTTTGTTCAATAAGAGTAGTGACTGAGGAAGGAATTCTTTGTTTTTTTTTATACTGTCTGCTGGTACCTTGAGCCATGTTCCACCTATACCAGCTTTGACACCCACTTCTGTCATTCAGCTTTGCACTTTTACATACAGGTGGAGAGAAGCGAGCCGAGTCAAGGAACTTGCCAAATGATGCAAGTGTGTTGAATAGTATACGTGGTTCCGAACAGTGGCCGATGAGCGCTCTATAATATACACGCGGTATCCCTTCGTATTCACTCGTCACCAGTGTGTGAGTAATCAGTGGCCCTTTATAGCCTATGAAGACTGGCAGCCGTCAAGACTCAACTGTAATGAACCCAACTGGTCACAATCAAAACAGGAAGACTTGGGGAAGATAGCGTTCTTCTCACTGCTTCTCATCAGGCAGATATGTCCCATATCCTCAGCCTTTGATTCTCTTCACCCCATACGTCCCGCTGTGTCCCGAAAAAAAATTGCCCTGCACATGTAAGAGAGACTTGGGAATGGAATTGGGGTTGAGGACCTGAAGATTTTAATAGATTCTTAGCTATTCTTGAATTTCATAATTCGATGCCCATTATCTGAGCCTCACAGGAAAGGTGAGTACTTTTCGGTGTGAGAGAATGTATTGTCATGATGAAGAAAATAACTTGTCTGGAGAAAACAATTTTCCACCAAGACCTTTCCGAATGAGGTATTATGTCCTAGACCATGTAGATTAACATGAACTGTGGTCAAGGGGAAGACTTTTTTCCTCTCCCACGTTGATGAGATTTAGAGTGTAGCTGTGCTGCAGATAACATACCAGAGGGATTTGGGAAGGGAACTCGGATTGAGGGCCTGCTTGTTTTAATAGATTATAAGCTATTCTAGTATTTTAAAATGTGTATGCCCTTTATCTGAGCTTCACAGAAAAGATTATTTTCTATGACAGGAATGTGTTATAAAAAGAAAATAAAATTTGTCTGAAAAAAAAGTTTTTATAATATAATGTTCATTTAAGGTATCTATTACATTTTACAAGGTTACCTCCCTTTACGTGGGGTGAAGAGGGTTATCAGGCCTAACACCCACCCCCCATTCTCCCCTCCCCCCCCCCCCATTCCCCCACCCCCCATTATGTAGGCAATCAGTTATAGCGCAGGTACCTGAAGGGACTCGAGCAACAGAGGGTCTGTGCTCCCCAAGAAAGCATGGAGGACAAAGGATCTTTCTCAACTCCATGTTAGCAGTTGATATGTAGATCAACAGCTGCTGGCAGCCCCATATCAAGTAGTCTCCCCTCCTGCACGAGTGCAGTCAGCTCCGCAATCTCTACTCCCCTCTTGAAACCCTGTGTTTTTGACAGGCAGGTGCAAGCGAGCAAGCTTTGGCGGTTGGTTATGTGCGAGGCGCAGTGCCGGGGTTCAATCCCTGGGACGGGAGAACTCTGGATGATTCATTTAATGGAAGACAAAATACGGTTTGATGAAGCCTGGGTTAGAATGCTCCCCGGACAGTTGTGGTTGTGTTACTACCTGGACGTGATTGCATCTTCCTTGGAGTTGCACCGCATGTGTCTGTGTCAGGTGACAGCAGTGAATGGGATTGTTAGTCCCGTGCCCAGATCCCCCAAGTTGGGGGTTGGGGGTGAGAATAGACCCACCGCGTCTCCCTACGCGATTAGTAAGAGACGAATGAATAGAGACATCGTGACTTGACTTTGGCACATTCTGATGGCGGGCCCCCGCTATGTTGCTAGCAGATGAAGATTCTTATCATGAACTCTCC